>PVIU01006508.1:0-100932 GCA_004026605.1 Ondatra zibethicus
GACTTTTGTTATGACTCTTCTATTTAGGTCATTGTTACACTTTGGATCAATGTTTGGGATTTGATGTATTGTATCAGCCCCATCATATAGGAGGAAACTAGTCAAAGAGATGCTGAGATAGGATTTAATTCTAAATGATATGGCTGACAATTGTCATGTTACATTTGTATTAAACTGGATTTTTTCTCTTTTGTCAAAAAAAAAAAAAAAAAACTAAAGAAAGAAGTTGTATAAGATTCCAAAAGATGAGATGATCTCCCATGCTTATGGAACGGTAGGATTAATGGGATGAAAATGGCTATCCTAACAACAGCAATCTAGAGATACACTGCAGTCCCCATCAAAATTCCAACACAGTTCTTCACAGCACTTGAAAGGACGTTTTACAGTTCCGTATGGAATGACAAAAATCCCAAGATAGCTAAAGCCATCCTGAATAATAAAAGAACTGTAGGAGGTATTGCCATCCCTGACCTCAAATGTTACTACAGAGCTATAATAACTGGACAGCCCCATGTAGAAGAATGCAAATAGATCCATACATATCATCCTGCACAAAACTCAATGCCAAATGGTTCAAAGACCTCAACTTCAGGCCAGCTATACTAAATCTGATAGATGAGGAAATGGAGAACAGTCTTGAACTCATAAGCACAGGAAAAGACTTTCCTAACAGAACACTGACAGCACAGGCACTAAGAACAACAACAGATAAATGGGATCTGAGGAAACAGAAAAGCTTCTGCATGGCAAAGGATATCGCCATTTCGACAAAATGGCAGCCAAGAGAAGAGAAAAAGATTTTACCAACTGTACATCTAATAGAGAGCTAATATCTAAAATATATAAAGAAACCAAAACCTGGACATCAAAAAACAAAACCGTAAAAAACCTAATTCAGAAAAATGGGGTACAGATCTAAACAGATGATTCTCAAAAGAGGAAACACAAATGGCTGAGAAGTACCTTGTGGGGGAGGGGTCAAGATAGGGTTTCTCTTTGTAACAGCCCTGGAACTCATGCTGTAGACCAGGCTGGCCTTGAACTCACAGAGATCTACTTGCTTCTTACACCACCACCTGGCATCTGAAAAGTACTTAAAGAAATGTTCAGCATCGTTAGTCAGCAGGGAAATGTAAATCAAAACTACTTTGAGATTTCATCTTACACTAGTCAGAATGACCAAGAACAACAAAACAAATGGCAGCTCGTTCTGGGGAGCAGGCAGAGTAAGTGGTACAGTAATCTGTTGCTGGTGGGGTGCAAAAGTGTACAGCCATTCTGAAAATGAGTGCGGCAGTTCCTCAGAAAGATGGGAATCGATACACTTCAAGATTCAGCTATACCACTCTTGAGCATACACCCAAAGGCACTTCATCCTAACACGAGACACTTGCTCAACCATGTTTATTGTTACTCACAGTAAGTAGCCAGAACTTGGAAGCAACCTAGATGTCCATTAGCAAATGAACAGATTTTTAAAGTATGGGACATTTCCACTATGAAATATTACTGAGCAATTAAAAATTAAATCATGAAATGTACATGTAAATGTATGGAGCTAGAAAAAAAATCATCCTAAGTGAGGTAAGCTAGACCAAAAGGAGACAAATATGCTACATATTCACTTATACGTGGCTGCTGGCTATTAAGTCTTCAATAAGCAGGCTACAGTCCTTATAACCAAAGAGGTTAGTTAGGGTAAGGGTCCAAGTGAGAGGGAAGGATCTCCCTTGGAATGGGAAATAGAATAGGGAGTTATGAATGGATAGGAGACATGTAAGACTGGATGGGAGGATCTAATGGGGAGGGAAAGCAGGAAAGATAAGGGAGGGAATAGTAGGGACAGCTAAAACCAAGGCCTTTGGAGGGGTATTATGGAAACCTAATACAAAGATGCTTCTTAAGATAGAGGAATATATGATAGACATCTAAACAGAATCAGCAAATAGCAGGGGAGACAAAGCCCTAACTAGACGTCGCTCGCTCCCCACCAGATGAAACTCCCAGTGCCAGGAATGGGTTCCATCTAATTGAGTTGTAGGCCAAAAGGGTACCATGGAAACCCCCAACCATCCCACATTATTTTCAAGGCTATTGATTCCTCTCCACAAACTGATGTTAAGGGTCTGTTGTGGAGGACAACGCCTGCATAATTCACTGAACAAAGAGAAGTCTATGGCTGCCTACCTAGAGCCTTCATCCCTAACAACTAGATTTCATAGTACTGGAAGGTACTCTGCGTTCTATAAGAAGAGAAAGATAAACAGCAACCCAGTTCCAAACCTGATGACCTTCCCGCAAGATATGCTGGTGCAATAGTGCCATTAAAGTTGTGAGAGTAATCCACTCTGTGAGATGGAACCCATACCTGACACTACCCTGGTGGCCAAGAACCTCAGATTAGATCAGCCATAGACCTAGGAGAAAACCAAACACTACTCTGTTACTAAAGGAATGTAGCAACAAAATTAGTCCTATGACATTCTGCTATATTCATAGACCAGTGCCTTGTTCAGTCATCATCTGAGAAGCTTCCTCCTGCAGCAAATGGGAGCGAGTACAGAGACCCACAGCCAGACAATGTGTGGAGAATGAGAGACTTTGGAGCTCTCAGTCTTAAATGAGATGTCTCCATCAAATCCCTACCCTCACTGTTTGGGAACTCTGCATATCCGAAGGCAGAAAAGTCGAAAGAGCCAACGAGGAAGGAATACATCAAGGAACTCTTCCAGACACAACATCACTAAGGCACATCTTCAATTGCAAAGACCATGGTAGCATGCACAGGGCCTGCACAGGTCTAAGCCAGATGGGGGCCCAGTGCTGATCAGCATAGCAGATACAAGCCCCCATTCCTAAGCCAGAAGCTAGCTCCAATTGTTAAATGCTCTCAAAAGAAAAATTAGTGTTCTCCAACAAAGTCTCACTGAGTATACAAACCACACGTAAGGCCAGGCCCTGTACCCAGCAGTAGATTGTAAACACAAAATTAACTCAGTGGTATTTGGGGAGGAATTTTTGTTTCTGTTTTTGTCTCATGATGCTTTGTATGGGTATTTTTTTAACCTTACGTGTCTTTTGCTTTTATATTATGGTTTCTCATTTTGCATATTTATGGGATTTTTGTGTCTGTTTATATGTATTTCTTGTGCTTTTCATATTTTCCGTTTGTTTTATCCTATTCTGTTTTGTTTGTTTCTAATCTTATTTTATTTTTTAGATGCCTATTTTCTAATGAGAGAGAGCAAGAAAGGGTTTGTATTTGGGTGAGTGGAGAAGAAGGGAGGATGTGGAAGGAGTTGGGAGATGGGAAACTATGATCAGAATATATTGTATGAAAAAATATTTTCAATAAAAAAATAGAGAAAGAAAGAGACTTGATTAATCCAAAAATAAAAAGAGAATTAACTCAAAGACAGGCCATTCAAAGTTAGTCTGTCATTATGAGGAACAGTGGCGATGGCTTGTCATCTCAACTATTAGGGAAGCTCAAACAGGAGGACCACAAGTCCAAGGCCTGTCTAGCTTGTTAGGTGAATTCAGGGCTAGCCTGGGCAACTCAATAAAACTGTCTCAAACCAACAATTACTGTAAGAGTTGAAGATGTAGCTCAACAAGGAGAACATTTGTTTATCAGTAGCAAGTTCCTAGGTTCAACGCCCAGTCCAAAACCAAAAACTGCCAAAAAAATAAAGAGAAATAAGAATTGTAAAAGTTCTAAAATGTCAAGAGGTTGTCATCAAACAGGAATGTGTTCATTCTGGAAATATCAAAGAGGGACAGGAAGGGGAGAAAACTCTACTTTAAAAATTAATAGTTAAGAGGAAATCATCCAGCTTTTAAAACTGTGGTGGTTAGTTTCAATTTTTGAATTACGTTTCGTTTATTTGTGTATGTGCATGTGGAGAGTGTGGAAATTAGAGGATAACATGTAGGGGTCAGTTATCTCCTTCGACAATGTAGGTTCTGGAAGTTGCATACTCACAGGCATGAACTCAGGCAGTCGGGCTTGTCAGGAAGCCCTTTTACCTTCTGAGACATGGGCCATAATTGTTAGTTCTTGATTGTCAGCTAACCAAAATGTGGAATTATCTGGGGGTCAAGTCATAGTGAGAGATCATCTAGATTTGCGTTGGTAGAGATGCACGTCTATGGGCAATTTTCTTGATTACTTGCCTGCTGTGGGTGGTACCATTCCCTAGACAGGGCATCGTAAGCTGTTTAAGAGTGAAAAGAGTTAACTGAGCACTCCCATGCATGTATGCATGCATGCACACATTGCACTCTATTACTGATTACAGACGTAAGAGGGGCAACTTCCTCATTGTCCTGCTGCTGTGACTTCCTGCTGTGATGGACTGGAACCTGGAACTGTCCGCTATTTCTCCCTGAATTTCTTCTGTCAGAGCGTGTTGCCACAGTAACTTGAAAGGAAACAAAGACAAACATGCAAGAAATTCTGACATGCAGGAACATGGGTGAATCTGGGGACCACCTGTTAAGTGAGACAGTCACAGAGGGCCAAGCTCTAGGAGTTCTGTTTGATTCACTTATATGAAATATCCAACACAAACAATTTCCTAGCGACAGAGCTGGAGTGGAAGGTAAGGAGTAGCTGTTCAAGTGCTATAAATCTTCCATTTCATAAGATGGCTAAATCACAGAGCCAGGGCACATATTGTACCTACACTCAACACTGTGATGTGCACTTGCAAATATCATCCATGGGGCAAGACCAAGCTAAGGTCTTCTATCATCCCAAACTAATGAGGAAGAATTAAAACAAAGCCGTGAACTTCCTCACATTCATGAGCATGCCAACACTACATTTTCCTCTTCAGATAAAGGCTCTTTTACCAATCCAGGACACTTGAGAACATACTCAAGAGCAGAACTAGAGTATAATTTAGTAGTTCTTTTCAGAATCTTGGGAATTTTTAAAGCATTGAACAGATTTGTTGTATAGAATTGAAATGTATAGTAGTCACCATAAAATAGTCATGACCTCATCAACTAGATGTCTGCCCCCTCTTAAACATACTGCTGGGTGCTGTGGGTACCCACAAAGTGCCTCTTACCTCTGCAAGCCACCGTGAGCCTAACTGGCTGTACCCTGCCTCCTGTTCCACACTGTACCTACAGAATAGCTGCAGAATCATGCTTAAGAAGCAAGCATGAATAAATGCAGTTCTGGGGGAGTGACATGGACGTGTATATAGATACCTATCCTGTTGCTTGTTATGTGCAGATATATTTTTGTAGATGTGCACGGCTTGAATTCATCCATAAGAGTTCTTTTATTTCTGAAATAAAGTAACATTTTTCTTCATCATAAAGTGTCTATTTGCAGCTGTGGCAAAGTATGAGAAACCTAAAGTATGTCATTTTCCTCTTGTATATGACTACAATAACATAGAATAAAAATCCTATGCCCAGATTATTTTACTGTCAACTATTCAAAGATAAGGCAGAACATTTAATGTGTTATCATTTTCTTTTGCGAAGGCTAACTGGTAAGACCTTATAATCTTAATGTTTGGGACTTGCCATTAATCCTATATTTTGCTTTTACCAGTGGTTTTAGCTAATCTTTGAGGCTGATCTTCTGCCTGAAACATAAAGAAGCAAAACTTTGTATCACATTTTTTTCCAGTCCAGTGCTGTAGTTACTCAAATGTTTTTTGAATGGTTAGTTTTGAAAAGTAACAGAATTGCAGAGATTGTTCTTATAGGTCCCATGTCCCTCAGCTTGCTTTCCTATGTGGTGATAATTTGTTTGTGCTATAAAAAATAAAGCTTGCCTGAAGATCAGAGTGCAGAGCTAGTCACACTAGCTAGCTATAGAGGCCAGGCAGTGGTGGCACACACCTTTTAATGTCAGCACTCAGGAGACAGGTTCAAGGTCACCCTGGGCTGCATTAAACTGAATCAGTCTAAAAGAGGAACAGAGCCAAGTTGTGGCAGCTCACACCTTTAATCCCAGCACTAGGGAGGTGGAGACAGGAAGTGATGTGGCTGGGTGGAGAGAGAAATATAAGGCAGGAGGAGACGGGAGCTCACGATTCAGACTGAGATTTTGCAGAGAGGGCATTCAGTCTGAGGACTTGTAGAGACAGCACACCCCATTCGGTCTCAGGATTTTGTACAGGTAAGAACTAATAGGTGGCTGCTCTGCTTCTCTGATCTTTCAGCTTTCACCCTTAATATCTGTCTCCGGGTTTTATTAATAAGACCAGTTAGATTCGAGCGACATTTCTGCTTCAGTAATAATAGTTCAATATCAAAAGAAGGAAATTGGTATAGCATTGGTATATAACACATGTACATAATTCTTGTGTCACATAGATTCACAAAAATCACCCAAATCTGAAACTAATCCATCAGCATAAAGATGTCCCTGTAGTTACTGTGCTGTGGTTTACATCCACCTCACTGCCCTGTCTTTCTTAACCCTGAAAAACTCCTGTGGCTATATAGCCTTGTCATTTTAAGAACCTCATGTAAATACAATCGTGGCCTCTGGGGTGGGCTTTCCATATTCTTGACATTTAATGTGATGTGTGTCTAAGCAATCTGTTCCCTTTTGTTGAGCAGTACATGCCGTGGGTATGCTAGTCAGGTTTCTAGTAAGCACCTGAGATAGCCTATTGAGAAAAGGTTCATTTTTCCACGCAGTTTCGCAAGCTTTAGTCTTTGATTAACTGGTCCAGCCCCCTTGGGCCTGTGGCTAAATAATAGAAAATGGCAAAGAGCACGTGATTAAACTGCTTTGTTCATGGCTAGGAATGCAAAAGAAAGAAACAGAGAATGGACTCTCAATATTGCCTTCAGGACATGGCTCTGATGAGACAGTATCCCACAAGGCACCACCTCTAAAAGTCTCCATCACCCTCAATAGGGCCAAAAGAGTGAGGATTATGCCCTTTAACATATGGGCCTTTGGGGGGGAACATTTATATTTTAAACTCTGCCATGTACTAGAATTTGTTTACAAGTCACCTATTTTAAAACAGTTTATTTCGGTTCTATAAACAGTCCTGAACAGCTTTTTATGGGGGCAAGATTTCCTTTCTCTGAAATAAATGCCTGGAAGTGAGATTGCTCAGTCATCCAGTGTGTTTATTGTCTTAAGAACCAGTCACACCACCATCCACAGTGGCCCCATCTTCCCACAAACAGTGTGCAAGAGACATTTCAGGGCACCCTCACTCAGTATTCATTTTTCAGTGTTTTCCTTGTCTTTCTGTTGTATGTACAATGGTGTGATCGCTGAGATTTTAATTTTCTTTTCCTTAACAGCTAGAAGGCAAAATGACTTCACGTCATCTCCAAGTGCTTGATTACAACGGGAAGATGCCAAACTCATGGAGCGGTGAAGTGAAATGCATTAAACAGCTCTAACCTGCCGCCCATCAGGGTTAAGCTTAACCGACTTGAAATGTGACCCGAGCACTGGCATAAGCCTAGTTGGGCAAAACCACCTACAACAAAGTTAATACCGTGTTCTGCATGCGTGTCTGCCTGCAGGCCAGAAGAAGGCACCAGATCTCATTACAGATGGCTGTGAGCCACCATGTGGTTGCTGGAATTGAACTCAGGACCTCTGGAAGAGCAGCCAGTGCTCTTAACCACTGAGTCATTCTCTCCAGTCCCCATGAAGCTAATTTTATAAGGCCATATGACTTAATGGGCTTACTACGCACAGTACAAAGTGTCCACTGTTTTATTGCTCCTGTAGGTAGCAGAGTTACAGCTCACTGCCCATGCTCAGTGTGGGCTGAGGACAATGCACCCTGCACCAGTAGCCCCAGGAAAGAACACATCACAAAACTGAACGTGCACTTTTAGATGGATGTAACTAGTTTGAGCATCGTTGTAAAGCATTAAAAAAAAAAAAAAAAAAAAAAACTTTGACTTTAGGAATAGGGGTTTAGCAATTGCCTGCACACGTGAGGTGCCAAATGCCAGTTCTAGCATCCTGAGTGGAGACCACCTGGAGTGGAACAGCTTCCAGTTACTTTTTGCATGCTGCATGTCCCTTGGTAGTCAGTGTGTGTGGTAGCTGTTAAGGTTCCTATCATCTAAATTGCTAATCTATGTTCAGGAGTTGCTTTGTAAACAACTGAGGAAAGCTGGGAGTGGGAAAGGTAGTCTTCCTCAGAAAGCTGGTTGTCAGTACCGAAGATAAATGCACACCTTGCAGACTGAGTTGGCTGTAATTAGGAGTGAAAAGCAGGCCATGGATTTGAAAGAGAGTGGGAAGGTAGACGGGACAGTTTAGAGGGAGGAAAGGATACATTATAATCTTAAAAAATTTTTTTAAAAAAGCTGGTTGTACTCTCTATTGTCTTTTACAACAGTATTGCCTGGTTCACTTTTGAGACATTTCTTTTTCCTTTTTAGTATTACTGGTAGTTCTCCAATTTTATTCATCTTTATTTTTAAAATGGATTTTTATGTCATTGATTTTCTGTATGGCCTGTGTTCTCAGCTTCATTGATTTCTCTCCTTGTCTTCGTTATCTGCTTCCTTCTGCTGACTGGGACTGCCCGGCAATAGGAGAGTGTGGCCATGCCTAGCTGGGAAAGTAGAACCAAGCATGTTGGGTTGTATTATTCTTTTTTAGCTTCCTTAAGTTAAGGTTGATCTGAGACTTTTCCTCTTTACTAATGAAAGAATCTAAGGCCACAAATGTCTCTCTTGATGTGGCCTTTGATGAACCTTACACGTTTTTCTGCCAAATGTATTCTTTAAAAATTTCCATTCAAAGTTTCTCTTTAGCTTACAGCTTTGTGTGTGTGAACACATACGTTTGGGGTTTCATATTGTCTCCCCCTTCTTTCTTTTGCTGTTTGTTGTTTTGATATAGTCCTGTTCAGTGGGTCAGAATAAACTCAATTTTACAGTAATCCTCCTGTCTCAGTCTCCTGAGCTGCTAGCATTACAGGCAGCTAACTGCTGCTGTTCTCTCAACTTGTTATTGAAAGATGGGCGTTGAGGTTCTTGACTGAAATTGTAGATTTCCCTCTCAGTCCTATCAGTGACTGCTGAGTCTCCGGTGTGCTTTGCACCTCCCTTATTTGGCCCGCATTTCTGGGTGTGTCAACTCTTTTCTACTATTGCCTAGTCCCTCCTATTTCTGGCAACTGTCTTCACAGAACATCCAGTACATCTAATATCAACATAGCCTCTCCTGCTTCCTTTCAGTTAGGGTTTTTACATGTGACATACATCTCCAGGCCTTTGCTTTCAGATTCTCACTACAGAGAGTTGGGTTCTTAATTATCTATGTTCTGCAAATGCCCATGTTGTTGATATAAAAGCCTACTGAGATTTAGTGTTATTGATATTATTAAAGCTGGGCTTGCAAGTTTATTTCTTGTCTTATGTTTCTTCTTGATGTTATTTTTTTTTTCACCTGCATTACAGGGGAATAACTAGAGCATCTAGAATTGATGATTTTGTTGGTTTGGCAATTTCGTCCATTTACGTTATACATCTTGCTTATTCTCTCACACACCTTCCCTTATCTCCCCCCCACCCCACCCCACCCCATGCCCTAATAGTTTCATTGTCTCTGTAAGAATTTGCCACAGACTTTAAACAGCTTCCTTTAGCAGGTGCTCTATGGGCTATGTAAGTCATCACAGGTTACAGGATTTAAATCTACTATTGACATTTTACCAGCTGAAGTGAATGACAGGAACTCTGCCTTCTTGGATGTCCTTTCTACTCCACTAGTAAGAACACGAAGTATTCCCTTTCTGTTTGCAGTGCAATGACAAGCAGGGCAGGCCTGCAGTTCGCGCTTTCCCAGGCAAGCACAACAGAACCACGGAAGTGTTGGTGAGTCTACTGCTCTTCCACTGTCCTGTTGTTCCAAAATTCCCTGTCATTCCTTTTCCCCCAAGAGAACTTTCTCTAGACATTCTTTCCAAGCTGGCCTACTAGAGATGAAGGTGCTTAGCTGATCCTCGTTGAGCTTCAGTTGCTTTTCCTGTGGAGCTGAGGACCAAGTCCAGGGATTTTACAGCTGGCAAGTGCCCCACCGCTGAGCGTCATCCCCTGGGATCTTCCACTTAGGAGGTCCTGCATGTTTTTGATGGTTGAAGGATCATTTCCAGACATACAGAATTCCGAATCGACAGTGTGAACCTGATTATAACATTGTGATACTTCTGCTGGTTTGCCATGGCCTCTGACCACAAACCTTCTGTTGATCAAACTGTCCTTTCCCAAGAGATCCAGAGAAGGCCTCGGTCCAAATTATTGTCTTGAGGTTGGAGACATGCTCGGCAGTTGAAACTGGCTGCGGCTCCTCCCCAAAATCAGAGTTCACACGCCTTGAACAGTACACACTCACTTGTAACTCTGGCTTCAGGAGATTCAATGTCCTCTTCTGACCTCTGCAGGAACATGAAAGCATATGCACTTACAGGATATAGACATAATAAATAAAAAATAAGTCGTTTTGAGAGATTATGTAGATTCCACGATTTTGTTTACGATGTATCCTGCCATCTATTTCACTTCACTTACTCTGCTTGAGGCTTCCCCATTTTTGTGAATATGTAAATCAATATCACTGGCCAAATATGTTCAGTTTGCTCACTTAAGTTTGGCTTAGCTCTGTTTTGGGGAACTGGGTCTCACTGGTAGTCAAGACTGGCTTCAAACTCCATTTTCTACTTCAGCTTCCTGACAGGTGGATTACAGGCACAAGCTACCACAACCGGTTTGAGAAATCATTTTAGTAGTAGTGTTTGAATAAAGTGAGACTTATTTTCTCTATGTTTTATAAGGCCTAACATTATCAGCTGCAATTACCAGAATAAGTAAGATATAAGTAAATACGTAATAGTAAAATAATAAAAATAAGCAAAATAAAAAATAGGTAAAATAAAAGTGTGACTGTTCTGTATGTCTACAAGTTGACCACCAGCCATTAGTGTTTAAATTAATCATAAAAATTTTAAATTAATCACAATTACTCATATCCAGATATCCAGTAAATTGGCCTCACAATCTAGGAATGAACACTTGTTTATTAGCTATTAATCATGCTGATATGTAGCTACTTTGATAAAGATAGGAGTCAAATATAATGCGTACTAAACTAATCCAGTGTGCTGCTTAATAATCTTTTCTGTAACTATTAGTCATTAACTTGCCCTATTTGAGATACTGACTCTTTTATCACATTAGATATGTCCATATAATTATTGTTTGAAAATTTTTAGTTTAAAATAAAAACCTGAAGCATTTTACAATAATTTTTGAAAAGCTGAAAGGAAATGATTTAAGAAACCAAGCAAATTTAATCTATTCACCAATTTCATTTTAAATTTTTTTTAAAGTCATGGTCATAGTTGTAATTTAAACTTTCAAAACATATTTTAGCATTTTGAAAATTGGTTTCTTACTTTCAACTTAGTGTGTTAAAGCATAGACTCAACTAAGTCTTTTTGTGTGTTAGGTTTGAGAACAGTGAGTTGTTTAATAAAACTTAAAACTTTTTTGGTACATAAAGGAAAATAATGGTTTCTATTGTCTAGTGCCTATATAACCATCTTTAAATCATTAAAAGTAAAAAAAAAAAAAAAATTGGGCTGGAGATGTAGCTTAGTACCTAGAATCGCTTACTGCTCTCGCAGAGAACTCGAATTCAGTTTTCAGCACACACACTGGGCAGCTCTCTACTGCAGCTCCAAGAGTGCCCAGGACCTCTTCTGGTCTGCACAGGTGCACATGCACGCACACAATGCGTGCACAGACACACACACACAATGAATTAATCAACTGAAAACCTTGAAAACACATTCCCCGATACTTAAAAGTTTTAATCCTCAGAATACATTTTATTGAGCTTAATTGTATGCTAAATTTATATGCAACATGGAAATTTTCACAATGTTCCTGTATTGACATTTTTGGTGTTACATGATTCAGAAAGTCGGTGGTGAGAATCTAAACACACATGTAAAAGAAACACAGCTATTAAAAAAATATAATCAGTAGTCCTTGATTTAAGCAAAACTAAACATTTTTGATCATATATCTATTCTAAAAGTTAAAAAATATAAGCAGCTATTCTTTTTGTAACATTAAGTAGCATTACAGTTAATCACATATGTAATAAACCTATTACTTTCATAAATATCAATAAACATTAGAAAAATAATGTGATAGTTTTCCACAAATTACATATTTGTTTTAATAAAATGCTTTAAAACATAAAACACACCAGACAAAAACAATATCTTTAACTAAGACCCTAAACAGGTTTCCATAACATGCTCCCATTGGGCCGCTAAGGAACAAGAAATGCAGACCATAAATCGTTCGTGGGACTGAAAAGTACTTCTGTCTGTTCTATTCGTGTGTGATTTTCAATCATTTCATGGGCAAATTTGGTTCTAAAGGATCCGCCATTCTTGGCTCACTGGATTCACACAAACATGGCTGCTACCACACGGGAACCAAGGGGCGCACAAATCCAAGGAACTGGCCAGTTCATCCACACGGCAGCGCAAGCAAGACGTTCTTCACCAACTTCTCTTACAACCTGTACGTCCGAGTGCCAACAGACCACAGACATCCTAAGATACTTAAAGCAATAAAACTTTAAGCTGAGTAAATGCCATTCTAGGCACTTCTCCACAGCGGCGCTCACCTGCCACCTACTGAAAATGGTGATTTCCCCGCGTTAGCTAAAATTGGCTAGTTCCTTGAAAGTTCCTCATTTCAGCTTGCTGCTGCCTCTGTGACGTAACACCCACAGAGCAGCCGCCTCCTCCCGAGGGGCTAATGTGAGACCAGAGGGTCCTGCTTTCCAAGTCTCAGTGAAGTTATACATAGCATCTTCCTTGTTTTCAGTGTCTGGATGATGAAATTTCATGGTCATTCTCACTACTGACAAATACAAGCAGAAAGAAAATAATAATAAATATGTGTTGATTCCCCAGCACCTGCGTGGGGACAGAAGAATAAAAAGTGGATCCCAACTACAGTAAGATTATGGATCCTGTGCTATGACTGACCACCTAAGCGTGAAATTTTTAAAAAAGGGTAATTGATTTAACGACCTCAATTTTTAGGACATATACAACTAATCACTCAGAGCTGTTGAACTAGTCAGCTGAGGCTAAATCTGGCTTTCAGTTGTGATCATGTACATCATTTGTGTGGTTTTCTTGTGGTCTCTGAGCTTGAGACTGTGCATTAGTGAAAACGGAGGACTGTTTTTATGACACTAGTGAAATAAACAGAAAACTTCAAAGCATGTATTAGAGTGAGTGCCTAGCACGTGACACATTCAACAAATGTCTGTCGCTAGTATTAAACAAGTGGGGTGCATCTTTAATGAGGAATCCGACTGGTGAGCAGACACGCCACTGTCTAGATTGAGAGCAAATAAAGACGGGGCACACAGCTCAGTTGTCTTCTTCTCCAGGAAAGATGAGGATAAACTCAAGGGTGATAAGCTGTCATTAAATCAGCTAAGTACCCAAGTATGTGTGACTTAAAGTTGCAAACTAATCAAGTCTTCCTTCCATATTTCGTGCCGTATTTTTCTGAGTGCAGATGGCACGCAGGTCGCCATGCTGTTCTATTAATACCGGAGCACTTGGACACCTTTCTGAGAGCTGAACCACTGAGCAGAAATTCCCTAATTCTTTCCCTAGATTTACTTAATTACCAAAGGTCTACTTTCATATGGGGAAGCTCAAAGGTGAGGACCAGAAACAAAAAGGTAGAAATGAAAGGTTTTTTCCCCTTCTTTTGATCAATTAAACAAAAAGTATGCTTTCAGTGTTCAAAATGTGATAATAAATCTTTCTGTCGCATGCTGTTGATAATATTAAATTCTGAAGTGAATTCTGAGATGTTCAAAGAGGTACAAAACTTGGGGAAGAGGAACGGGTATGTTAGCGGGGTGAGCGCACTCTGCGCCATACAAAGGAACATAATCATTAAAGTCCTGCATACTTAAAGGCCAATGTGTCACCTTATTAAATAAAAGGTTTCTGTGAATACTGATCGTGGAATTCAAAGTGTGACATGAATTAACCCATCAGAATATGTGTGATGTGCCCTGTATAACTGGAGGATTTGCGTAACTTGTTTTGCAATTTTAACTGTAATAATTAATATTAGTTTTCTAAAAATAGGTACACACATTTTACATCACCTATAACTTTTTCCCTGTACGAAATACTGGGCACACAACTAAGGCAGGAAAACTACCCTGACAACAACATGGAGTTGTTAGCACATGGGATCGTCCCTACCCCATGGATATGTGAATTTCCCCTAAAACTTAACATACTGAAGGTTAATCTTGAGTTAGTGGGATGGGGTAAGCATCAGAGACACATTCTGGGCTAATCCAAGACACTGGGAGGAGACAGGTAACTAGGAGACGTGCAAAAATGGCAACAAGGAGCTGCCTAAGGTTTGGCCTGAAACCTGGCATGTCACATGAGATCTTTGTGTTTAAGAAGTCCGAGAAGCACCGTGAAAAATGGAGAAATGGACAGTGAAGCCAAGGTAGGGAAACCTACACCATAACTTTGCAGCTGGTGAAGGTGAAGTGGGAGAGGTTCTGGGAGGATTAATGACAGGTTAAGAAAATCAAAGGAAACCAGGCGGTAGTGGTGCACGCCTTTAATTTCAGCACTCAGGGAGGCAGAGGCAGGTGGATCTTTGTGAGAGTTCGAGGCCAGCTTGGTCAACAGAGTGAGTTCCAGGACAGCCAGAGAGACACAGAGAAACCCTGTCTCAAACCTCCCCACCTCCAAAAGAAAAAAGAAAATCAAAGAAAGAGGGACAAATTGGATTCATGGCCAATAAAGAAGAAAAGATCATAAACAATTTTAGGTTGGGGCCTGAAGGACTTGCTAGTTAAAGAAAAAAAAGATTGCAAACTGAATTTAAGATTATCTGGACATTTTTATGGCATCACTACATCTAATTATTATACTGAAAACCCATCAACTGAAAAGATTAGTAGAGTTTCCCAGGTGTCTACGACATAGTCAGGGTAGTTTTCCTGCTTTCATCTTTGTTTTTTGCAGTCAGTCTACAATGGGTCCTTAGACAATCCATTCATGGTCTCTGTGAGGGCTAGTTAATAGAAGCAGTCCATTTTAATCTAATAGGGATGGGATAATTTTCCAGAAGTACTCCAGAGAGATCCTGAAAGGCCAAAAATCAACTTCAATATTTGCAAACGTTTTCTACTTAAAGTTTCTTTTAGAAAAATAACGCATATTACCCATCAGCATTTCGATGTATAACATAAGTATTTCAGATTATTTTACCTTTGGGTAGCTTTTTTTTCCCATGTAAACTATTTCAACTTAAATACTCAGTGGTGACAAAGCAAATGAATGAATCTTGTAAGCAAAGTTACTTGGGGTTTTGTATGTATCCAGTCACAGTTATACTGTTGAGTGGGACTTGCTCTCTGAATTCAAAATGTTTAGACTAATTATATTGATTCCCATGAGCTCATCAAGATGATCTTGTCAAATTAAGTATAAATTAAAGCAAAACAAAAGTATCATTAATGAGACTAAGGAAGAAAACAGGACATCTACTACCAAGAGGTGCATTCTAATTCAATAAAATCTACACATACAGTTAACATGTATTAGAAAATACTGAACTTTGTTGCATCAACAAAACAGGAAGCAGCTGCCATAATATTTTATATGTACTATTCTAGCTAGTGATATTGGTAAACATTAGCAGAGATATTACAGAATTTTTCCTATCAGAATTTGATACTTTTCTTAGCTAGTATACAAGGCATACCTCCAAACCGTCAATCCCCAGGAACCATGGATTTCTTTTACTACCATCCCAAGTTGGTCCCTTTGTTGTCATTGTCCTTAACTCTGTTCTCAGGAAACAATGTGTCACAAAAACCCAGCAGCACCAGGGACACCTAATCTACTACCCAAGGAACTGCTCTACTTATTTATTTATTTATTTAAAGTCAGTGACAACTGGCTATGTCCATTCAAAGTTGAACTGATTTGGTTTTATTGAGTTTATATAAAATATCTGTCATGTACGTAATGAAATCCTTCCATTTTAAAAGTTAAGTCTAAGGCATTTGCAGCAACATAAAAATAGTACACTAGCACTCCTGGTCATCAGTTAAAGGAATTATTATTGGAAAGCAGTAATAATGCATTTTTGTACATTTGGACAGCAATGGCACAGGAAACCAGACAGCAAATAAAGGTACCCAGGATCCATGAGCCATAAAAACATGCAAGCAGCAGTGTCGTGCTGTGATCACATGGATCTGTACTCTGAAACTTCAACACCAGGAGGACAGATGAGACCCAAATGCCGTGGCAAAGAATGAGGAAAATGTTCTACTGAAGACTAAGAAACTCTTTTTCTTAGCATATATGGTTTGTACTCCCTTAGTTGACACCATCACTCATGGAGCAAAAATATACTTTAGCGTAGAGCCTACAGAGTAGCCACCATTATCGAAAGTATAGTTCCTATTTCCTAGGGAAAACACTCTCAATACCACAGCAGAATACACATCACAGAAAAGCTGTTATCAATACTTCTGTAGGTAGTCATGCATGAGTGGGGAAATACTTTTAAGACAACAGGCAAAAGCTTTCTCTTTAATGAATTCTTTGGTAATAAACACATCTGTAGTGATATTTCTTTGTGGATTAGTCACTGATTTTTGCTGCTGTCTGTTCCGTGCCCCTGATCTCCCAGACCAGGATAAGATTTATTATCTAGCTTACAGCAGGCACAACACACCTGAAACAATTTACCTCGCTTTAATGAAAAGCAATTACAAAATGAAAACACAGCTTCAGCTAGGAGATGGCCTATGTTGTTTATAAAGCTACCGCTGTGGACCTGAGGAAGTTTTCCGTCTTCTAAAAATCTAAAATTCACACGTTCTTGAGAGGAAGCAGAAATACAAACTCTTTGTACGTCTTCTCTAAGCAGAATAGTCTTCACTCACTGTTCCACAGACTCCTGAGTTAAACAAAACAGAAGGCAACAGTTACTGCCGCACTATTCTATAATAACTTCCAATCGTTTTAGCAGAGCAGAGGAGTGCATAGAAAGTGAGCTTGCATCTACTGGCAAAGCAAGTTCTAACACTGATGAACTAAGACAATTAAGAATTAATTAAGGAAATTATCTGTGACGGATGAATTCATCGCGTCAACCATATGGAAGTCTATGAGAATAAAAATCAAAGAATATAGAAAGTTTGAGCTAACAAATTAAAAATTACACAAAAGCTTTAAAAGAAACTAACACAAGGTTATAATATATAACACATATATTATATATTTAATATAAATATAAAGATCACGAAATAAAGCTGGGTGTGGTGGTACAAGCCTGTAATCCCAGCACTCAGGAGGCTGAGACAGGAGAACTACCACCTATTCTCTGGCAGAAAAGGATACCATTAATTTTTGTATGAGTTCATATTTTCTCCTATTACTGTGTATATAAGTGTATTCAAGCACAGTGAACTAGGTCTTCTATGAATCTGAAAAGAGGAAAGTTTAATAGCCTGGCATATTAAATTTCACCTTTTCCTATGATTTAGAAATAAGTAACTTACATTTTTTCTGAGCCTGGGGGCATTGTTTTCTATACCATTGCTATCATCCGATTTCCTGTGTTAAAAACAAAAAGGAAAATCACCAGATGTTCACAATGCATAAAATTAAGTCAGTAAGTAGAATATTTTACATCATACTGGATGTGAACTCTAAAATGTCAGTGCACACTGAATTCATTCTTCCTAACAGTGTTCTACTTATAATGTTGATTTTTCTCATGCCATTGCTTAGGGAGAACCTACTGCCATGGGCATGAGAGCAAAGACTTGCGTGATCTAAGCAGAGGGAGAACTGCAAGAGTAGAGTCATGGGCATGTACACAACTGTGAACTCTCACAGTGTTCTGAAACATGCAGGGTAACAGTCAATCAGGAGCTCAGCCAATTTGTATGAGAGAAGTCATAATTTGACAGCTATTACATTAAATTAGAAGCCGCATATGGTCCTTTGTATCAGAACAAGACTATTAAGGATGGGCTTTGGATTTTTCAGCATGACTGCATTGAGCACAGTGAATGCCACTAGAGATGTTGTGGGAAGACCCAGGCTTAAGAGGCTCTTGTCATCGAGGAAAATCAGCCAACCAACCATGCATGCCAAAACTGGAGTGTAGAAGTCTTGGATGGTGGGACAATAATCCTCATTGAGTTCCTTGAGAGAAGCCACGGCTTTTGATGTTATATATTTATTATTTTTTAAATCATTTTTACCAAGAAACTACAAAAGGCCAGGGTTACCAAAGCACATAAATATATGTCAAAACATATCAGTTAGAGCTGGAGAGATGGCTCAGCATTTAAGAGCACTGGCTGCTCTTCCAGAGGTCCTGAGTTCAATTCCCAGCAACCACATGGTGGCTCACAACCATCTGTAATGAGATCTGGTGCCCTCTTCTGGCCTGCAGGCATATGTGCAGATAACATCTTATACATAATAAATAAATATTTTTTAAAAAATGTATCAGTTATATAAAAAGGTTTTTGTGAAAAAAAATGGTTTCTAACTAAATTAACCAGGCTACTTGAACTATAACAAGGGCTAATCTGAAAGTGCTTAAAATACCATTGTTAATTTATAGCTAAAATAAAACATTTTCATTGTGATGGCTGCAATGGAACAAAAGATGGAGAACATGTATGTTATTCCAATTTAAAGTAAAAGGTATAAAATAACTTTATATTATAGACTGAATCATGTTGACATTGCTTTTAAGAAGCTTGGGGGGACATTGAGTGGGGTAAGCTGTAGCAGTTAAAAATTAAATTACACAGAATTGATGTCCATTCTGGCAGCATAGCAAATCAGGATGCAGCCCCAGCCCCTAGTGACCACAGGAGTGGTCAGAGGCAATGGACATGATGGGGGTGAGCAGAAAGAGCAGACATTAAGAGGACGTGGTTTAACTGTCTTCACATTCACCAATGGCTGTCACACGTTTTACGACTTTAAAAAATAAGAAAGAGGACCAATAAATAAATAAGCATCAGGGTGATTTAAACTTCAAATTATAATTTTGTGTCCTTAACCTGTTGGTTCATTTTTACCTACTATGTATGTACTGGGTCAAAAAGCCTCTTTGACTATGGCTGCAAATGTATGAAGAACCACACTCTGGACCCTTCTTGCTCTTATAGACCCATAGCTCAAGGCCCCTTGAACTGATAAGAAACAACTTCCAGCACCATCTTGTTGGGAATAGGGGCCCCTTTCAAGGGCAAAGTCTCAGTTGTCTTAATCTGGTCTCTTACAAGCTGTTTCTCAGATTTTAGTCCCCGCCCTGGCAGCCTTTATTCTCCAGTTTGGAAGAAATATTCCACCATCCCCAAACCAAAGTAGATCAATTGCCATTTTATTCCCAGCTATCCTCAGAGCTATTCCCAGCTATCTCTAAAGAGATGTGTAAGAGAAAAAAAACAAAAACATAAGTTCTCTCAAAAGTCATTCTCATAGAATCCTAAGAGAGTGATTTTCATTGTGACAAAATTAGAACCACTGGAAGATGTTTTTAGAAAATCCAGGGTGCCTAGTCCCAACCTAAGTGGTTCTTTCTGATCTGGGGAATCTAGTGAGGCCTGAACACTGAACTGACTCTCTCTCTCTTTCTTTGTATGGATGTTTTGGCATGGTGCATGTGTGTGCCATGTGTGTGCACATGCCTCCAGAAGAGAACACATCAGATACTTTAGAACTGTGGTTATGGACTGTCGTGAGCTGTCATGTGGCTGCCAGGAATTGAACCCATGTCTTCTAGGAGAGCATCAAATTCTCTTAACCAACAAGCCATCTCTCTAGCCTCAAGAACATTGTATTAAGAAGCTTCAGTGATCAAAAATACAACCAAGGTAAAGACTCATTTAAATAAATTAGTATGTCTGGTTACTGTGTTCCAAAGTCTGTCCCAAGCATTCATACATAAATTATCACTAATTCAACAAATATGTGTAGGAGCACCATGATGAACCCATCTTGCAGAGATGAAACCAGAAGCACAGAGCAGCTATTAATGGAGGGGTAGACTCTGGGTATCACACTTCAATATCACAAAGATGTATACAGAAAATAGCATGCGCACCAACACGTTCTTGTCATTTTTCTTGTTTCTAACTGTAAACATTTCACCTAATTTCTGATTTATCTGTATTTTACCCAAGTGAGGAAAAAAAAATCAAAAAACTACTTACAACTGTTCAATTTGTTCAAATTCTTTCCCATCATCTGTACAAAGACAAAGAAAAAGGATATGATATTTAAGCATGCAATGCTATGTTACATGTTCAATTCAACCTGCTCCTGACAACTTTTCCATGGAAAGGGGAGAAGTGTCACCGTTGATAGCTGTGTCTCCCTCAGTTCCCTTGTAACATGACACCAGACACTATCTGAGTCTCTGGTCAAAACTGTTTAGCACCCTGGGAATTTTTTTTCAAAACTATATAATGAAAATCATGTGTGTGTGTGTGTGTGTGTGTGTGTATACACACATATACATACATATGCACACATATATATTTAAATGGCATCATATATGAAAATCATACATATGCTTATATGTATGAAAATCAGAAAAGAATACATGTTTACTGGCAGGTTTTGTGTATCAACTTGACACAAGCTACAGTCATCAGAGAGGAAGGAGTCTCAGCTGAGGAAATGCCACCATGAAATCCAGCTGTAAGGCATTTTATCATTTAATCATCAGTGGGGGAGGGTCCAGTCCATGGTGGGTACAGTCATCCCTGGGCTGCTGGTCTTGGTTTCTATAAGAAGGTAGGCTGAGCAAGCCAGGGGAAGCAAGCCAGTAAGCAGTGCCCCTCCACGGCCTCTGCATCAGCTCCTGCCTCCAGAATCCTGCCCTGCTTGAGCTCCTGTTCTGACTTCCTCCAATGATGGACTGGGATCTGGAAGTGTGAGCCAAATAAACCTTTTCCTCCCCAACTTGCTTTTGGTCATGGTGTTTTTCTCACAGCAACAGAAACCCTAACTAACACAACATGACAATTTCTATCACGGGTTTCTCATCCAATAGTCCAACAGACATGGGTTTAAAACAGCAACCCTAAGGCAACCTGGACTTTAGGCACTGAGAATCTAGGGACTGGATAAAATCCTTTTTAAATGGAGATGGGGGAGAGAGCTTAGTCACAAAGTGTTTGCTGTAGAAGAATAAGGCCCGGAGCTCAATTCCCAGAACCTGCATAAAAAGCCACGTGTGGTGTTGTACACTTAAAACACCAGACAGGGAGAGGGAAACAAGACAACCCATGGAACTCAGTGGCTACCACTCTAGCCTAATTGGTAAGCACCAGACCAACGAAATGCCAAAACCCATGGAACTCAGTGGCTACCACTCTAGCCTAATTGGTAAGCACCAGATCCCGTATGTCAAAAAGGAGGGGAAAGCATTCCTAAGTAAGTTTATGCTCCGACCTCCAAATACACACACACACATATGAGCACCCCCACATGAAAGCAATCCCCATGATGATGCAAATGATCAAAATGAATTATCTTAATGGAAAAAAAATCTGAGACCATTTACATTAAGAAATCTGGGTTTTCCTTAATATTCCAATGTCAACAGACATTCTCGAACTGCCGCACAGTGGCACCAAGAAAGGAAATTTAATTTTAACACTAACATTTTTTGAGGCAGATGAAACAAAGGCCAAGAATCCAGGCTCAAAGACCATTACCATCATGGTTACAAGCATAAATATTGGTCCAAATAAGAATTTTTTTTACAGACCATTTTTACTTATTTTGTGTGTGTGTGCATGTGTGCATTTGTGTGTATATATATGTACATTTAAACAGTGTGGATGCATGTGTGCACAGCATAGTCTGGGTGTGAAGGTCACAGCATGGCCTCAGGTGTCTGTCAGTCTTTGGCTTCTACGCTGATTGGGTCTTCCTGCTGTTTTCCTCTGAGTATGCCAGGCTAGTTGGCCTACAAGCTTCCAGGGGTCTGCAGCCTTTATCTCCCTCCTCTGCACAGGGGCACTAGGATTCTAGCTGCTCATGCTATGTATCTCGCTTTATGTATAGGCTCTGGAGGGTCTCACACTTGTGCAACAAATGCTTTTTCCTCAGTGAGCCGTCTCCCCAGCCCATCCCCAGAACTTGTAAGTGCCTATGTGTTAAGCCATAATATACATCCTAATGAGGTGATAATGTGGAAACAGAGGCAGAGATCCACATCTAAGCCCTGGGCTGAGTTTCCAGAGATCAGTCGGAGAGGAAGGAGCAATAATAGTATGAGCAATGGGGTCAATCAAGACCATGATGGGGATACCTACAGAAACAGCTGACCTGAGCTAGTGGGAGCTCACTGATTTCAGACTGACAGCTGGGGAACCTGCATAGGACCAAACTAGGCCCTCTGAATGTAGGTGACAGTTTTGTGGCTGAGGCAATCTGTAGGGCCACTTGCAGTGAAGCAGGATTTATCCTTGCTGCTTAAACTGGTTTTTTGGAGCCCATTCTTTTTGGAGGGATACCTTGCTCAGCCTAAATACAGGGGGGAGGGCCTTAGTCCTGCTTCAAAGTGATGTGCCAGATGGTTGACTCCCCCGTGGAAAGCCTTACCCTCTCTGAGGAGTGGATTGGGGGTGGGGTGGGGGGGAAGGTGAAGGAGTGGGAACTGGGTTAGGTATGTAAAAACGAAAAAAGATCATTTAAAGAAAATAGATTAATTAAAATAAACAAATAATGAAGCGATAGTGTAATAGAAAAAGTGAGAAATCTTACCTGGGTCATTCTTTTTTTTCTGTGTGTACACTTCACAAAGCAGAATGATAGCCACTAGAAGAATAACTTCTGCAATTATTGCAAGAAATGGCTTGAGGGGTACCATGAAGCTCAGCACAACCAGCTCAATGTGTTCTTCGCTCTCACCTAACTGGAAGGCTGCTCGGCACCAGTAGGAGCCTCCATCTTCCTCCAAAAGATGCTTTACCTTGAGTCGTGTCTCATTAGCATAGGATCCATTTATAACATACTTATCATTCTTGTGAACATCAATAGGAACCTAATGCAAGGAGACATTAAAATCCTTACATAATGCAAAAAGAGATACATGTCCCATGAGATCTCATTCTGGGCAAAGCTATAAGTCAGAGCCAAGGAAACCACTTACTGGAAAGAAGCATATTAAAATTTATGAGTCTTTGCAGGAGGTTGGTGTTCCAGCAGCAAGCAAGGGAAAAAGTCTGCTCCGCTATGTGGACTCAGCCCTGAATGTCTGAACCTACAAATATATGTCTAAGTCGTCATTAGTAAATATTAGGTGAAAATCCAAGGCAGAAAATTTCCAACCATCTTGGCTTCCCTTTCTCATATATCACTAGCTCTCCACAAGCAGAGGCAAGCACAAAAGGAAACAAAACACCCACCTCTCTAAAGATATTATTCTGGTCAGTCCTGATGATAGACCACCAACCTGACCACCTGAGTTCCCTACACCGGAAGTGCAGTTGAAATCTTCAAGGCTTCTTAGCCGATGCCCTCCAGTGACCAGCTCTCTCGTCCTAGACCGCTGTTCCTTCATGTCCCTGTTTCTTTCTCTCTTAGGTGGACTGGCTTCTGGGAGCTGCTGGGTTTTCCTCACGCTCACAAAGTCATACTGGAAAGCGGTTATACTTAATCTAAATTAAATTTGATTCTCAGGACATTTGATGCCTTCACTGCTCAATCACTTGACTGAGAAGCTCAATAAATGCTAATCTGCATACAAATGTTCTCAGATTATCCAAGGACAAATTCTCTGCAAACGTATTTGCCGGAAGGAAGGAAGGAAGGAAGGAAGGAAGGAAGGAAGGAAGGAAGGAAGGAAGGAAGGAAGGAAGGAGAATGCCCGTGACCTAGCAATATATACACAGTCAGCACAGTCTGTAATGTTCATGACACAATCCACCATATGAATCAGAGATAATAAATCAAAGGGCTGAATTTTAAGAAAGTGCAGAGCTAATTGTGATACAGATGATGACTTAGATTTTGAAATGGTACTTGACCTAAAATGATGACCCCTGCCCCGTCTTACAGCTGATCATGATCAGGCTCAATGCTAAATGAAGAAGAGGATAATGATTCATACAGCAAACCCAGGAAACAATTTTAATATGAATTGACTTAGGCTCTAGTTTGTTTGCTAACACACATGTGTGAATAAATGAGGCTACATATTCCAAACATCATAACTGGTACTTGTTATTACAATTTATATTTCCAAAACATTTGTAGAAACCTGTCCTGATCACCAATAAGACAAAAGGGCAGAGGATTCACTGTTTAAGCTGGCCCCTGCATGATCTAGAGCTATTTTCTTGAAACATTAAAGCTGTGTTAGCACAGAAATAGACACACTCCTTCCAAAGCCCTTCTTCCATCGTCCACAGCACCAACTTTGTTTCAGTGGGAATCTAATACCTCATGGAAAGACTGGTTCTGTTTCATGTGTCCCATCTAGAATTACAGCTTTTCTTTACTAGGACTTTAATTTGAATACTCATTAGCAGCGCGGCAAGAAAAGGGCACTTCCACAGCACCATGCCCTGAGTTTCAAGCTCTTTGAAGCTATCTGGGAAAGAACAGGATGTAAGCGATAATTATTCACTGAATACGCTTGTTTTCTTCATATCAGCTCTGCGAAGCCAATTAATTGTCTTAGATGTATAAGCCTCGGAATCCACTTCTTTCCAATATGTGAAATATAAAGGCCTGAGGACACACAACAACTAAGACCTCAGTTTAAGGGACCAAATTTCCATTCATTGTTTCCAAATGGTGCCAAGACATTGCCTCCCATGTCAGATATTTCAGGAGACAAACCGGAAAAAGAGCCGGAGATTTTTTTATCCCTAGTTATTGACAAGAAGTAGAAGTGGGGCTTTTCTGATGAAATTACTTCTAGCCTGGTCAATTAAAAGTGTTTTGGTTTTGCCTCATAATGCAGTCTGGGATAACACCGAAACCTCTATGAATGGCCTTGAAAACGAATAATCGCTGAGCTTCAGCTTCCTATAAGTTCAGGATTACAGGTACACCCATTAAATCAGGTAAAAATTCTCTCTCCTTTAACTTTTAGTTTTGCTTTGTGGCAGAGCCTTGCCGGGCAGCAGCCTTGGTTTGTCTGGCTTTACCTGGCACCATCTCTTTGGTGCGGGTCTACCTCAAACACATGGCCATTCTCTTGCCTCCGTTTCCTTGGTACTGGGATTACAGGCACACACCACTGTGCCCATCCTGAAAGTGAATTTTGATTTTCTTTCAAAGACTTTAAATAAATTTCAAAACCTAAAAAGAAAAAGATGCATGATCCAATAAAACACTAAGATCTTCTTCATACATGTAATGCCATGTGCTGAAAGCATCCAAGGACAACTCCATTCATCACTGCGTGTTCTGGTGAACTATAAGCTATAACAGAAGTGCCTGTCTCCCTAGGAACTGAGTCCGCTAGAATCCTCTTTTGAACTAAATGGCTTCCTTCTTGTTTTCTTTTCTTCAACCCCGAGAAAGAAGATCTTCTGTATATATACACGTGTATACATGTCTATGCGGGTGTTTGAGCACATTGACGTGTGATGAATGTGGAGGCCAGAGATAAACACCAAGTGCCCTTCCTCAATTGTCCTCCACTTCGTTTTAGAGACAGAGTGTTTCACTAAATCTGGAGTTCTCAGCAAGCCAAGAATCATCCTGTCTCCAATCTCCCTCACGCTCGAATTACAGGCATGCCCTGTTTCTTATATGGTTACAGGGGATCCACACTCCGGTCCCTCCTACTAAGGGACAAGCACTGTGACCAACTGAACAGTCTTTCCAGCCCCAGCAAACATGATCTTACCTGTACACTTCCATTACTCGTGTACCAAGTCCAATTTAAAGGAAGACCATCGTGACATTCACACTTCAGGACGGTAGAATCCCCCACATAAGTGATCAAGGGCTTGTTTTTCCCATGAACACCGGGTACTAAGAGGAAGGGAGAAAAATGTTTATTACTGAGACTGTTTAATCAAAAGAAATGTACTAAACTTGACATTTCCCCACTTCACTTTCTAACCAATGCACAGTCTTCGTCACGCAGTTCTGATTGTACAAACAATGAAACCTTACCTTGTAGCCACCGGAGATAGCAGCAGTGGTAACAGAAGTGGTTGGATAACCCTAATGGGATTGTCTGCAGTGTACCACTGAAGGGACAGCCTCCAGTGATTAAAATCAGAACCATTCCAAGCTTGCAGCAAACAATGACACTGACAGGCTTGAGATAAGAAAGGAGCTTCCTGTTTCCAAGGCTGCCCTTTTTCTCACCTCTTCATAGCCTTACCCTCACGTTGCACAAGTAAAAACGCAAAACGTGCAGACTAGAAAATCTTTTAATTGAGGCAGATTTGTAAACAGCCAGCAGAGCTAGAGTATGATAACACAAAGGAACAAAGGAAAATCAAGGGGAAGAGGACGTGGCTCCATGGCTCGACGGTAGAGTGCTTGCCTAGTGTGCACAAAGCTCCACCTTGTATAGCAGCAGTGTCAAGAGGAAAATTAAAGAAGAGCATTAAAAACAATGAGATTTAGATACATATTTATATCATGTCAAAAGGACACATACTAACATTATTATGGAAATTTCTTAGTCAAGAACGTTTGAAGCATTACAATTAGGAACAATGCTGGAGAAGACAAAATGAACAGAAGCGTTCAATGAAACGTCACGAGATGAAAGTTGTCCCTCATCATTCCCACACTGTCTGTGAAGATGGATCAATATTTTGTTGATGTTCCTTTTACCTAGTGTTTCTAATTTTAAGTTCTTTTTAATTTTGTGTTTTCCAACGGCTTATTAAACTAATCAGCAAGGATCGATAAAACTAACTCAGCTAGAGATATAATTAACCAGCAACGGATAAAACTACAATGTCTAAATGTCATTTTCGACACCATCTTATGGTGTCAAAATTTATAAGTAATTTTAACTTTCAGTGCAAAGATGAGAAAGATTTCAGCTGCCACAGCGAAGTCTCCAGATTAAACGTGTTGTCCAAGCATTCCTAAATTTTCTACTACTGATGTAACTGAGCGTTTGCATGACGCATGAACTGTAAAGATGGAAAAGGGGGAAAATCAGTAATGATGGGAAAAGAAATTATGATGTTAATTAACCAGACAAGGAGCAAGGGTCAAAAGCAGCTTCTTTTGTGGGTTCTGTCCTTAGGTATGCAATGCACCAGTGACAGAGACCAGCCTGCTGTACTTTACTGTTTAAAGAGAACCAAAATTGTTGGTTTTGATACAAATATATAATATATATATTATATATCATCCTTGTCCTCTTTAGGGCTACTGATCAGCAGTGTGTAATAAGGCAATGTCAATCCTAAATAAAGAATGGCATGGATGATGAAGGAGGCCACCCATGAAGATATAAGTGCTTCCATAACCAAATAATGGCAGACACAGCAATCTCTTAAAGCAATCTCTAAATCAGAGGGTGTGAAGGTTTGAATCTCTGGCATTTACATAGCCTCTGGCATTTGAATTCTTAGTCCCCAGTTGGTGGCTGTTTGGGATCAGGGTTGCCTTGCTGGAGGCAATAGGTCACTGGAGGCAATACATCACTGGAGGCAGGTTTTGAGAGCTTAAAGGCTTTCACCCCCCCCAAGTTTGCTTTGTTTTTTTTTTTACTGCTTCCTGCTTGAGGTTTAAGATGAGAGCCATCATCTTGTTCTGCTCCAGCCCCCATGTCTTCTGCGATTAGAGATGGCTGGCAGGTGTATGTGACCAGACTAAGGAGCTTGGATTTCAATTATCCCACCCAGAAGAAAAAGAGCCGCCCCCACTGGAGGAGCTCAGCATTCCTTTTGCTAACTCGCTCCCTCACATGCCTTACGGACTTCTGCTCAGCAGTAGATCCTTAGGACAGTCTTCAAAGATCAGGTGTATGTGTTGGAAGGAAGCCAACACAATGTTCCAATAACGTGATGAAGAGATTTAGGGCCAGGAAATAAATATTTGACACATAATGACAGCTTTAAAATAAAGGTATCTGATGGATAGTGCATTATACTCTTGCTATGTTGCTGTAAAGGGTTAAATAAGAGTTCCTCAAATGAAAAGTGCTTGGTACATATTGGAATTATGCCATGGTATAGCTAGCTCCCTTAAATCAAGCTTTCTATTATTAATGGTTATGCCCTTTATATGTAGTGTCATTAGCCATCTTAATAAAAATAATCACTGTCCTGTGCGATTTTTAAGTCCAGAAGCGAGATAAGTTCTACAGGGAAAATTCATCTATGAATGTCTTAGAACTGTGTCGATGTCTGAAATCACCCAAGAACAGGGAGAACTTTAAACTGAGTCTCTCTGTGAATCACCAGCACCATCTGGAACAGGCGATGACGAAGACGATACAAAATGAGTAAACAGGGGGAAAGAGAAGAGTGGAAAATATGAGCTCCAGACCCCAGAGAGAGCCCTAGTCCATTCAAATACCACAAAGGAGACAACCCCTCAGTGAAGCCCTGGGACAAGTTCTCCTATTGCTCTGGCCACACAGCCAAGTGCTAGGTAAGATTATGTATGCACATTGTAGCTCTGCATAAATTATAGCAACTTAAACCAGGATGCCCATCTAGGTGCTGACCGATAACAAGAAATCAAACTGGAGGGGCTGGAGAGACGGCTCAGTGGTTAAGAGCATTGCCTGCTCTTCCAAAGGTCCTGAGTTCAATTCCCAGCAACCACATGGTGGTTCACAACCATCTGTAATGAGGTCTGGTGCCCTCTTCTGGCCTGCAGGCATATACACAGACAGAATATTGTATACATAATAAACAAATAAATATTTTTAAAAAAAGAAATCAAACTGGATAAAAAGATCAAAACAAGCTTCCTTCTAGACATATGTATTATGTGGCACAGAAAGGATAAGGGGAAAAAATCACTTTACACATGATTATTATTTTTATTAACCTAAAAGTAAAACAGAAATACCCCACTTACAACATACTGTTTATAATGAGAAAAAGACAAAAAAAAAAGTCGATAGCAATTTGATAAAACCAAGAACTAAAATTTTAAGAAAATAATTTCAATCTAAATGTACTTAAATAGAAAGGGGGTGTTTAAGAGGCATCTCTCCTGTAGGTGTTCTGTTCTAAGTTAGGCTACTATATGCCAACATCATCAGTCTACTGCCTCAGAACTCGTTTATAAATCCAGATGGTTCAGAAGTTGAGGAAAACAAGCACTATGAGAAATTGGAAGCAGTTCTCAGATCCAAGGGAATAGCAGAGCGTCTGTCTTGATACTGATGTAACAAGGATATTTTAAGTTATTGAGGAAAAGAAAATGATTAAATATCAAAATGTTAAAGGCTCAGTTGGGTGGAATCCCAGAACATTTTATTCTGATTTGTTTCTTATGGCACGGTCAATTTCTTCACTAAGAACTGATGGTGAGAGCTGCCGAAGACTGGGCAATGGTCTGCGGACCGAGGTCGCCATTAAATTCTATATAAATTTCTTCCTTTCATTCAACACTCCAGTTTCTAGCCTTAGAGAGCAGAACTGGCAGGACTCACTCATATTGTAGCACACGGACTTGTCTGTTCTCTAGAACTGGGAACTGAGAGACATAAATAATTCCATCCCTGTTGACTCTAGGTTTTTCCCCAGTTCGGATGAATTCACTCCCTTCTCCATAGTCATAAGCACTAAACTGAGTTTGGGTTGTAGAGGGACAGATTATTTTACTTTGATTGAAGCTAGTAAGCCACAGCAGAGAAGAAAGGAAGGAAGAAAGAAGGGAGGGAGGGAAGAAGGGAGGGAAGGAGGGAGGGAGGGAGGAAGGAAGGAAGGAAGGAAGGAAGCTACGCACACTGTCAATTCTTCCCAAGAATTGAAAGAAACATGGCTTATATTCCTGGCTAGCCAATAATCACGTAATTTGGCTCCCTTTTTATACGTGGTTCCCTATCTGTGGTTTTTGCCATGAAGAAGGAAGACTGGAAAGTGGGGGACTCAGCTATTCCCAGACGTCCTGACAAAGCACCCTCAACCTCCTGGCTCCATACCATCTTCTCACCGGGCTTCTTTACAAATTATCCAGCATTTGATGAGCTCTATAACTGATGTGAAATATCAGTAACACCCCAATGTTTGAGTGCTGGTGGTTCATGTTAGAGAGTAGAGGGCTCACCATTGTTTTGAGAGGTTTCAGCTAAAGAACTACAGATCAAGCATGGGGATCAGGAACGTGCCTATCCTTTGCTGAAACCACAAGGTCCCCTCCAAACCTGAAATGGAGTTGAGCCACACCTCTCAAGGCCATTTGGAGAAGCCGAAAGGATACTTTGAAAGCGCTGGTTCACTGACTTCCTGTGCCAGGTTCAGCTCACCAGTAGGGAAACACTGCTCCAGTGCACAGCTTCTGAAGCCAGCACTAGTCAGGGCCATAGTCCTGCTATCCCAAGTTCTCTATCTTCTAGACACCATTTCTCAAACTCGGCATGGGTCTTAGTTAGGGTTTCTATGGCTGTGATGAAACACCATGACCAACAGCAACTCGGGAAAGAGTGTTTATTTCAGCTTACAACTGTCGGATCTCTAAGCGAAATCAGGACAGGAGCTCAAAGCAGGACAAGAACCTAGAGGAAGGAACCGTGGCCAAAGCTGGGGAAGGATCCTGCTTTTTGTCTCGCTCAGCTTTTTTCTTACAATACCCAGCACCACCAGCCCAGGGTTGACACTACCTACAGTAGTGGTGCTGCGGCCCTTTAATATGGTTCCTCATATTGTGGTGACCCTTCCCAACAATAAAGTTATTTCCTTGTCACTTCATAACTAATTTTGCTGCTTGTTATAAATCATAATGTAAGTATCTAATATACAGAATATCTGATGGGTGACCACCCCCTCCCAAAGGGGTCACAATCCACAGGTTGAGAACCACTGATCAACAGTGAACTAGGTTCTTCCACATTAAAGCAACCACAAAAAATGCACCACAGCCTTGCCCACAGGTCAATCTGGTAGGTGCATTTTCCAAATGAGGTTCCCGCCTTCAAAATAACTAACTTGTGTCAAGTTGACATAAAATTAGCTAGCACAACATTCTTCATCCTCAAGCTTAGGCCGTGCTTTAGCAGGGAATTATGTGCTGGAATACAACCAAGAGACTGACGCATATCCACAAACTAAGAATCAAATGTGGGAAAGTCAATTTTGGGACTAAGGGTGAGGGACTAGGAGGAACTCTACTGTTCAGTAAAGCTCCATGACAGAGATGCTCGGGACACATAACGGGCAGTGAGAAGGGGCTTTTCAAGAATCAGGTACCCCGTAAGAGCTGGCTAAGAAACTGTGGATGTGCTATTAAACAAGGACATCTGAATGCTGGGATATGGCTGCAGCCCAAAGAAATGACACTGGGTGACAATGCAGAAGCAGAGAAACTGAAACATTAAAACCAAAAGCCCTTTCCCCTGCCTTCTTCTGTGCCAATCAAACAGAGATTTAGAGCCTGGCTAAACAAGAAGCCTTTTCTAAAGCTGTTCAGCTTCCGTCTGCTCTGCTTGGAATGATTATCAATAGTCATATAGAATTGAATTATATATTAGATATATATTTATATTATATTGTAGATAGATGATAATAGATAGATAGATAGATAGATAGATAGATAGATAGATAGATAGATAGATAGATAGATAGATGGTGTGTGTTTGTGATAGAGGTTGTAACTGGGTAGCCCTGGCTGGCCTAGAATTTGATACATAAACCAGGCTGGCCTTGAAGAGATCTACCTGCCTCTGCCTCCAGAGTGATGAGATTAAAGGTGTGTGCCGCCACTCCTAAACCAGAAGTATTTTATTTTTAACTGTATTGAGGATCACAGTTTGTTCTGGGCCACACTCCCATCTAGAAACCTTTACTAATATAAGGACAGGGTGATGGTATTCCGAGACACCATTTTAGTGCTTTGAAACTGTGAACAAAGTCTCGGATGGGAGGGTGAAATGTCTAACTCAAAACTATCGAAAGAGGGGCTTGAATGTACCCAGTGAAAGTAACAGCTCTCTAAAGTTGCATAAGTAAAGTTCTGTATTTGTTCACTCACAGGTTAGAACGCTGGTCCAAATGCCATGCTCATTTCAAGGGCAATTAAAAATGATCCTATGAAGCAAAGGCAGCGAAGACACCGTGAGGTGACTATTAGGCTGCTTTCCCACACTTCACATCGGAATAATTCTTAGGGAAGGCAGGACCAGGCTCAACACATGCTGTATTATCAAAATCATTCGACTTCGGCATTTTTCTGTTTGGTTTACTTTGATTTCTGTCAAGACAGGATTTCTCTGTGTATCCCTCGTTGTCCTGGAACTAGCTCTGTAGACCAGGCTGACATCAAACTCAGAGATCCACTGCCTCTGCCTCCTGAATGCTGGGATAAAAGGCATGGGCCACCACCACCCGGCTTATTTGAGATTTTCAATATTAATGAATATTACAGAAGTTTTCTCTCTCTCATAACATTTGACTTACCACTAAGAAACATCCATGCCAACGTTCGTGGGTGGGACATGATCACCAGCATATTAGCAGCTCCACTTTCTTGCTCTGGCTAGCATTAATAAACGGCTAAGCACACAGAATCAGCAGAATATATATATATATATATATATATATGTTTGGCCATGCTCATCAGTAACATTGTTGTAGAATATTTGTACACTGTGTAAAAGTGAACTGCTTTGATTGGTGTAATGAAAGGCTTAAGTTGTTAATCTAAAACGATGTTTTAAGGCCTAAAAAGATTTTTTTTTTAGGATGGTAATACAAGTTATGATAAAAAGTGGTTTAGGTATAAAAATGTGAACTCGCTAAGGTAGGATAGATAATACAGTACTTTCTCCAACTTTCCCAAATGCAAATGGACTGGACACAATAAACCCTGTTTCCAAAGACAAAAACAAATAAAAAGAATAATCTGACTCAATTTACAGCAGAAATTGAAACTAGCTTTTTATCCATAATTTATTCATAATAGGGATAAGCAAAAATCATTCTCCCTAGGGAAAGCCATAAGCAAGCCATGTAGATAATATTTATAAAAATATTCACTACCATATATGCTTACCAGACCTAATAAAATAATAACTATGACTTAAACTGTTGTATAGATGTCTTTAAATTCTACTCAAATAAAATTATTTCTCTAAACAGTAATCAATTTTAAATAAATTACAGTTATTATTTTTATCAAGGAATCTCAGAAAGGACCCAAATTACTGATTTTATAAATGTCTTCAGGATATAGTACATACTTAAAAGTTACATTAATGGTAAGTGGGCATTAAAACAAATGAGTTGAATTAAACTGCTTCAAGCAAATTTTAAAAGTAAATATGCAATAGCTTTTTCCAGTCCTGAAAGAGATAATTAAAACTTGCAATGGACGCAAACATGGTGGCGCATGCTGGTCATTGCTTGAGAAGCTGAAGAAGGAAGATCAGAAGCTAAACAGTCTGGGCTACATGAGACCCTATCTCAGAAATAGATAAAAATAAAAAACCTGTGGCTGGGAGATCAGAGGCCCTGGAGGAGCCACCGGCAACTCCCAAATCATGCCACAGAGACTTATTATTAGTTATGAATGCCTGACCTTATCTTGGCTCTTTCTTTATCTGTTTCTCTTCATCTACATTTTGCCTTGAAGCCTTTTACCTTTTACTTTTCTTTCTTTCTGGATGCCCCTACTTTCCTGCTTCTTGTCTCTGCCTGGCTAAGGCTGCCTGGCTTCTGACCCCAGGTGTGTCCCTCTCTTTCTCTCCCCCAAGTTAAGATTTCTCCTACTTATTCTCTCTGCCTACCAGCCACACCTATCCCTCTCCTGCCTAGCTACTAGCCATTCAGCTTTTTATCAAACTAATCAGGTGCCTTCCAGGCATGGTGAAACAATTGCATAATTAAACAAATGCAACATAAACCAATACATCTTTACATTGTTAAATACAGCATAAATAAATGTAGCACACTTTCATGTCATTAAAGTAATATTCTGAAACAGAAGCTAACAAATAAATTTAGGACATTTATCGGATTTATGAAAACCTTGGCAGCCGACCTTTTGAACTAAAATCTGTATTTTAAATTAAGAGACAGAAGAAAAAGATGGAAGAAAGCAATGGGTTGGGAAAGGCAAGACCACATTCAAGGTTACCTCCTAGAACTCAATACAAAGTAAATGATTTTCTTTCAGCAGAACTACATTTATTACTATAGCAATTACTTAAAACTCAAGGGACATAGAAATCTAAGAACGTAATTTTGTAGTTATAAATACTGACCTTTGATATTAAATGTTCCTCTGTGCTTCTTTTCTCCAAAGAAACAAGAATAATTTCCCATTTGTTTGCTATTAAAAATGATGAACCTAGTGATAATAAAAATTATTAATACAAGCTTGCTTCTTACAAATATTTAATAAAAATTAAGTCATTAATCAAACTTTTAAAACAGAAATAATTCTGTAAACAGGAAAATCAAAATGCTAGCATAACATTCAAATGACCTCAAAAAGGAAAAATGCTTAATCAGTAGAAACATGTAGTTAAACTGGCTATGTAGACCCTCGTGTACATACCTGTACTGACTGTACAAGGTGTTCCCCACTTTGGTTGTATTGAAAACATCAATATTCTCAAGAAGTTCACCATCCTTTTTCCAAGTCACGTTCACTGAGTTCAAATCCCCAGATGGCGTGAATTGGCATAAGAGCTCCAGGTCAGAAGGCTTTTCTAATGTAATGTTTTTTTCTACTGGTGAACTGGACTCTTCTGTTCATTACAAAAAAAAAAAAAAAAAGACAAGAAAATGTGTTATGAAAAGTTATCTTTGCGGGCAAATTTAATATATGACTCTGTATATATAAATGCCTTTTATAAATAACATGTATACAAATTATATAATTTTCAGCAGCGGTCTACCGACAGACACCTAACACCCTTCATGCATCTGAAGACTAGCTCTCGGCAACACAGCTCTGCTGCCCTTCCTTACTGTCCTTTATCAGCAAAGCTGAAGAAAAGATCTCTTGCGGCATTAATAGAAGCACAAAAGCCTAAGGCTGTCATATCTGTCTCCTTTCGTTCTCAACAGCTGAATGAGACAGAGGAAAGAGCTCCTAAGAAACATCTTGCACATGAGGTGACGCACACTGGCAGGGGCAGACCCGAGTGTTGATTTCCCTCCGCTCAGGAAGTGTTTACCCTTGGCAGTTACTGTAAGATCTGAAGACTGAACTGTGCTAGCTTCCGTCACTCTCCATTTCATAAAAACATGGAGAGCTGTTGCGGCTATCCTGGGTCTTTTGAGCTTCCATGGTGGCACCTCCTTTAATCCCAGTGCTCGTGTGGCAGAGGAAAGCAAAATCTCTGATTTCAAGGCTACCCTGGTCTACAGAGCAAGTTTCAGGACAGCCAGGGTTACACAGAGAAACCCTGTCTAGAGAAACCAATATCTATCTATCTATCTATCTATCTATCTATCTATCTATCTATCTATCTATATATCTATATATTATATATATATATATTCAGTTTCTGTGAATAACTGTGTTAAAATTTTGAAGGGGAGTCCCTAAACCTGTAGACTGCTTTTGGTAGGATGGCCATTTTCACAATATACATCCTACTAAACCATGAGCATGGAAATGGAAAGTCTTTCTGTCCTCTGGCATCTTCAATTTTTTTCTTCAGTGCCTTCAAATTTTCATTGTACAAGTTGTTCGCTTCCTTTTTTAGACTTATTGCAAGATACTTTAATTTTTTGAGGTTAATATTAATGATATTGCTTCCCCAACGTTTTTCTCAGTGTGTTTATCATCAATATATATTTTAAAAAAACACAGATTTGTTGTTGCTGTTTGTTTAAATTTTGTATCCTGCTACTTTGCTGAATGTGTGTATCAAGGGTAGTTTTCTGGCAGAGTCTTTATGGTCCTTTATATTTAATAATCATATCATCTACAAATAAAGATACTTTGGCTTCTTCCTTTCCTTTTTGTATCTCTTCCATCTCTTTCACTTGACATCAAGTACCAGGTTAAACAGGAGACGAGGGAGATCATGTCCTTGACTTTTTCCTGATTTTGGTAGAAATGGTTATTTTCTCCCTTTTTCTCTGTTTAGGATAATATTGGCTCATGGCAGGAATGGGTTACCTTTATTGGATTTCTTGGTCAGTGAGGTCACACAGACCCTCAAATATTGCCATTGCTCAGAGCAATATTATGCTCCAGAGCTCGACAGTAAAACCCTATTGCTGAGGACATCATATATTTGAGTCGTGGAATAAAAACACCCGGCTCTGACCTGGAGCTTCACCCTCACCGGCTCTCTTTCCCAGTGCTGAAAGCTGCTATACGCGCCACTGGAGGAGGAAAGAAATCAATCTGGCCCAGCTGTGGAAGCTGCAAGCTGACATTACAACCAGCACCAGCCTGGCAAGCTATACCAACTGGCACAACAGGGGCACGGACGCGGTGGGAGGAACCAGTTGCTTAGTGACGGACTTAAGGCCCACTCCTCAAATGAAACCTATACCTGACAGCATTACCAGGTCCAAGCATCTGTGGGGAGACAAGCCATAGGCTGTAGGTGAGAATCTACTACTATGACTGCCAAACCGGCTCCCTGTGGAGTCTCATTATTTTGTGCTGGTCTGAATGATAAGTATTATTTGGTCTCCAGCTGGCAGTGCTGTTTGGGCAGGTGTAGCCTTGCTGGGGAAACTGTCACCAGGTCTTTGAGAGTATGCCACTGCTCCCTGGGGTTATAAACTTTATTCTTGGTCCCACTTTATACCTCTGCTTCCTGACCACAAGGAAGTGAGCAACTTCATTCCCGTAAGTTCTTCACCTATGATGTTCTGCCTGACCATGATCCAGAAACAATGGAGCCAGCCTCTCAGACTATAAAGCCAAATAACGTCTTCCTCCTGTTCTTATGTATTTATCACAGAAAACTCTTTCATATATATAAAATATATGTGGATATGCAAATATACACACATGTACTTTTTGAAGTGGTCCAGAATATAACAATAAAATACAAAACTTATTTTGAGCAAAAAGTATGAGTTTCTAAAATCTTTTAGGTAAACACTCAGAATGACTAACTGTTGAAAGTCCTCTCCTCAGGGCAAAGGAACAGTCTGCAATAGAGAATCCTTACAGCAAGCCCGAGCCTACATGACCACAAACCTATCATGTGTCCTACTGTTTCTCCTACAGATGATTCGCCTTTACACTCCCACAAATGGCCTCTCACTCCCTGTCCGTCCACTATTAACATGTTAAACACATAAATGTGGAGAAAAAAAAATCTGTTAAAATGTCAAGCACAAGAATTTAAATGTAAAGTTAAATTGAAACAGTTTATTTGTGTGAACTAAAGAAATGCTGACTTTATACAAGGACAGAGTGACTAGAATCCTAGTTTGTTTTCTGTTGCTGGGATAAAACTTTCTGACCAAAGGCAACTTAGGAGAGAATGGGTTTATTAGGCTTATAGATTACATCCACCATCAGAGGAAGCCAAGGCAGGAACCAGGCATGAACTGACTCAAATAGCACAGAGGAGTGCTGCTTACTGGCCTTCTCCCCTGGGTTGATCAGCTTGTTTTCCTATAAAACTTGGTACCATATACCCAGAGGTAACAACACCCATGTCAATGATCAAGGGAGAAAATGCCCCACAGATACACCCACTGGCCAATCCAAAGGAGACAACTCCTCAACTGAGGATCCCCTCTCCAATGACTCTAATTTGTAACAAGTTGACAAAAATTCAACACAAATAGCATTACCAGAGGCTGAGAAGGTAGAGGGGAGGGGAAGACAAAGGACAGTTAAGAGGTATTGGAGTATGGGTAGATATTCTAATGCTCTATAGGTCAGAATGATAACCAGAAAATACAATTAACTGTGACCTTCAAAACAACTAGCAGATTTTGAATGCTACCAAAACATGATGCATGCTTGAGATGGGGACGGATTTGGCAATTACCCTGACTCAATTTACTCTATACTATGAAAAGGTCTCTTAAGCTGAAGAACATCAAAACCAGTTGACTCTGATGTTGAACATCATCTGTCCGTTTGCACAGAGTCTTGCAAATCAAAGAGCAAAGTTATTTGGGCCATCTTTATTTCCTTCGGTAACCACTCACTGGCCACCACTGCATTTGACCTAACACCTCTGTGCTTCCGGATAAAAATCTTAGGTGTACAGTGAATCCTGACTCACTGCCAGGCTCTACCAACTTGAAGCCTAAGAATAGAATAACATGTGGATCCTAGTGAAGATACTCACCTCACTCTGATAATTGGCTCTAGCTAATGGCTTTACCAAGGTACACAGGAAATACATTGGCTCATAACTTTCTTTTGTTGTGTGACTACAGAAGCATATGTATCGTCTTCTACTATGGAGTACTTCATTTAGGGTAACTTGAATCTGTGTTCTGGGCCACCATGAACTCTCATAACTGCCTCAAAAAAAATTCCTTTCAAACAAATCTGTTGTTTTAGATTGACAGTATATGCACACTGAAATATCTCACTGTCTCTGGTAAGTTGTATGACTATTGTAGCAATTAATATTTCTAATTTTCAAAAAGAGCATTCATGATATAAACCCTAACTGCTCCCTTAAGTCACTTTTTTCCAATGACTACTATAGTTATAACTAAACCTTATCTCTTTCTTTGGCAGTCTGTCTTTGGTTGGGTTATTTCCAGGAACCTGTAGGCAAAGATCTTCCTACCCGTAAACCTGGCTACATAGAAGAGACTGATAAGACTCTTGACCAGTCCTGCTTATCCAGAGTCGGTAGCTAACAACGGCAAGACCTCAGACTAAGGCAAGTTTTATTTAGCGGTAGGACAGCTCCATGGTGTAGCGGGTCAGTGTAGCACTTTCACATCTATTTACCTGTAGGAGAGCTCCAGTGAAACTCACCAAACAAATGTGTGTCTTGTTTCCATCTATGCGACTGACCAATCAAATGGAAGGAAGAGAAAATTTTCTACTTATGGAGTCCCAGCAAATCAATAAGCAGATAATCACACACCTACTAAACTCCTGTCAAGGCAATTCTATAACAGTCACCACAGCCACATCAGACACAGAGCTGTGGTGAAGAGCACCCCGAACTCAACACCTGGGAGGAAGCTGGAGGGGGCAGGGAAAGGCTCAGAAATAGATTGTCTGATTTCCAGTTATTGGATGTAGAGACAGAAAGGGCTTATTAAACTGTATCTCAGTATGCCAGGGAAGCAGCCAACAAAATCTGGATTGTAGAGAAATCCTACAGAATGAAGAGTCAGGTTCTTTGCTGTAGGAGAGTTAAAGATGAGAGAAGCAGTATGTTTCGGAAACCTGGGGGTGACAAACACCTCTAAAAATGAATAAAATGTCTTTATTTAAAAAATTAAAAATATTGTATGAGTTCTAGACGTCAGCGCTGCACAGAGAAACCCTGGGCCTTGAACACCCCGCCCCCCCCAAAAGCTAAATACTGTACTTGGGGGTGCCATATTTACTGTACTTGGAAAATAAAACAATATAGAAAAAGAAGGAAGCTTTTACACAAATATCAGAGCAATGACAGTCCGAAGTGGCACAGAGGGACTGTCTTTAGGAGAGACTCTATTGTAGAAACTCATTTCCCAAGTGTTCTAGTTCATTCTTAGGGAGTGCAGAAACAAGTATAAGACCAGTGGACAGAACATACGTGAGGTACCGTATGACATTTAACTATACTGAAAACTTGACGATGTGGTTTCTTAAGTGGTGCAAGGCCTGGAATTTACAAATGGGGAAGGGCAGCCAGAGTGGAGCCAGAGGGAAGGGTTTGGGCAGAAGACTGGAGAAGTAACTGCTATTTAACTGCAAAATTGCTGAACTGAACTTACTCCCCTCCCAGGCACCGAAAGACCCGGAAGAACAGTTGAATTATATACAGGGGGAAGACTGAGTAAGAACAATTGAAGGAATTTTCACATTCCTGCATATCTGCTGAAAGCCACCTACATGCCAGAATTATATATGGGCTGGTAATAAGGATGTATTTCAAGGTCAACTATATTCAGTTTTGAAATTATGTTTTCACTATTATTTTTCTCACATTTAGCTCTGGGTATTCCTAAAATTGAGTTCTCTCAGCAAAAATTTACTTAGTCAGTTTCTTCAAAAATTAGATCTTCTGTTTTTTTTCCCTATATTCTCCTTTTAATACCATGTCTTCTGTCATCTTAACCCATAATATCACAGAGTGTTCTTTCTTACATTAAAAATAGCCTAGTGCCAGTAAGACAGCTTGGTAAGGAAAGGGACTTGCCACCAAGCTGACCGTCCTTCCTGCTTCAGCACCCACAAGGTAGAAAGGATGAAGACTCCCACAAATCGTCCTCTGACCTACACAACATAGTATGTACACATAATACACACACAGGATGAATGTTTTGTTTTTTCAAGACAGGGTTTCTCTGTAGCTTTGGAGCCTGTCCTAGAACTAGCTCTTGTAGCCCAGGCTGGTCTCGAACTCACAGAGATCTGCCTGCCTCTGCCTCCCGAGTGCTGGGATTAAAGGCGTGTGCCACCACCGCCCGGCGGATGAATGATTTTTTTTAAAAAAATTTAATAGCTAAATTATTTAATGATTTTCCCCCAAAGTTCACATTTTTATTTTTGTATGAGTGTATCGCCTACATGTATGCATGTGTACTGTGCATGTGTGTGATACCCTCTGAGGCCAGAAGAAGGTGATGGGCCCCCTGGAACAGGGTTATAAACTGTCATAAACGTCCAGAGTGCTAGGAATTGAACCAGTCAGGGCCCTCTATGAGACCAGCATGTGCTTTTAACCTCTGAGCCATCTCTCAGTTCTCCAAAGCTCACATTACCTGTTGTCTACAAAACATCAGATATTGCCAAGGCCTTCCATTCTTTGAATCTCCCTTTGCATCCATTTCACTCTCAGTAAACTTTTACACACACCGGGCACACCAAGTCCTTTCAATGCTCCTTAGTATTCATGCTCTGGGGGATTTTGCTTTCTGGTCCCTTCCCTTCTCAATTTGGCACTCTTGTGCTGAATTCAACGATTAACCTCTAATACGCTCAACACATTTTATTTGACAAACAGAGTCCCACTCAAAACTTCATTCTTGATCATTGACCCAGGGCTCTACATGCTCTCTGAGCATCTAAACCCTGATATCCAAAGGAACTCCAAGCCCAGGCTGGCCTAGGATGGCACAATAGCTCCCCCTTTCCTTCGATACTAATTGAGTCAGTAGTACTCTATTATACCATACTGCCTCTGAAATGTCAACTAAATTTGTCTCACTCTCTCCAACCGTCTTCTCCACAGGCCTTTGTTATCCTTCGCCAGGGCCAGGAGAATATGATTCCACACTTCTTAAAATTTCTCTTCAGCCAGATGTAGTGGCACAGGCACAGGCCTGTGGGGAAGGTAGGCGGCTCTCTGTAAGTTTGAGTCCTGCCTTGTTTCATAGTGAACTCCTGGATAGCCAAAGCTACATAGTGAAACCCTGTCTCAAAAACAATAGCAGAAAAAAAAAAGCAAGAAAGAAAAGGAAAAGGGAGGGAATTATTCCTCTTCTATTTTTTTAGAAAATTACAAATACCAAGGCTGTGCACTAACAGAAGAACTCAGGTTGTTTAGCTGCCCTGGTGTGATGGTAAATCCAGATCAACAACTTGATCAAATCAGTAATCACTGAGAGAGGAACCTCTAGGAGAGTCCGTGGGGAGCTTCTGAGATGTTTCACTGATGAGGGAAGAGCCACCCCTGAATGTGTGCAATACCATCCTTTGGGCCAGAGAGCAAGCCTAAATACAAAGGAGGAAACTAAGCCAGATATCCAACCCTACTTTCTAACTACAGTTAACAACCAACGCAGAGAGCAGCATCAGCCTCCTCCTCCAAGCCTTCTCCACCATGCAGGTCTGCACCCTCAAACTGTGAGCCAAAATAAATGCTTCTTCAAGTTGCTTTCATCAGGGATTTTGTTATAACAAACAAATTCACTATGCAATTGATTAGACACCTTTTGTTTGCAAAGCAAAGGATCTTTGTAACAAATACCAATTGTTGTTTTGGGTTCTTCAGGGTGTTGTGTGTGTGTGTGTGTGTTTGTACATTTTGCTGGTGAGCCATATTTGTTTGGGGTTGTTCAGGGTTCCGTGTATGTTTGTGTGTGTGTGTATGTGTTGCTGGAGATCCATGCTTTTTTGGGGTTGTTGAGGGTGTTGTATGGTGTGTGTGTGTGTGTGTGTGTGTGTGTGTGTGTGTTTTGCTGGAGAGCCATGTTTGTTTAGGGTCGTTGAGGGTGCTGTGTGGTGTGTGTGTGCGTTTTGCTGGAGAGCCATATTTGTTTGGGGTTGTTCAGGGTGCTCTGTGTGTCTGTGTGGGCTGTTGGAGAGTCAATCCAGGTTCCTGTACATCCTAGGCTGCTAGGCAAGGTTATACCATAAACTATATCCTGAGCACCCCTGACCCCCCAGTTTCCTTGCCTCGTGTCCTTATTTTGATATCCAAAAGGCACTACGGCTGCAGGGGGCTGTGCTCAGTAAGCACTTTCCCTCTCACTGTCTCGGTTCAGAATGTAATAAACCCGGGTGTGGTGCAAAAAGTTGCATGCTGACTGCATCATTTAGTCTTCATGACAGCATCTATGAGGTAAGCAACCACTCCTATTTCACAGTTGAGGCAAAGAGGAAACTCCCTCACCCAAAGTGACACATCAAGATACAGGCAGCACTGACCTTCAAAGATAAGTGTGGCTAAGTCCAGATTCTCCCCTAACCAAGAGTACATGCAAACTCTCAAAGATCCAGAATTCTTATGAAAAGACCATCAACTTCTTCACCATCAAACGGTTCAAACCCAAGATTTCAAACGTAATGACAGACATCAAATGGAACTTAAAGTACAGCAACATACCAAAGTGAGCAAAATGACAGCTGTACTGTCGAGACAAACACATTTAAAGCACTTGCATTCTCAACTAAATGATCTTCCATGGTGTTAAGTGTAGCATAGCCGTAGCATGGCCTTTCACAGGCCGCCCTCCACACCTGTTACTTCACTGTTTCCTACAACATTTCTGCAGTTTGCTTTTCTTCCTGCCAAGGAATCTGAGCAGCAAATCCACACAGGCAATTCTATCCCTCCCCTGAAAATCTTTTGGGGCTAATCAGGAAACTGAAAGTGAGCTTCAGAAAAACAACACTTCAACTTCCCTAGCATTGCACAAGGGTAACACCTCTCCGCTGTCTTGAAGTCTTGCAAAAACACATATGACGTCCGCAGCTCAAGGAGTGAAGAAATGTGTTCAGTTTCTGAAATATCTTAAAAATTCTGTGATTTCCAGAACTTCGGAGGCTGAGGTAGAAAAAACATAATCTTAAAGCTAGCCTAGGCTACATTCCAAGAATTTATCTCCAACAAAAATTATACAAACACAGTTCTTAATAGTAATCCAACATAATAATTTTATAGCTGCATATATATTCTCCTGTATTCATACATTCTTGGGAGAATGGTGTAGGAGGTTCTTCTGTCTATGTGTTGCTTTCATTGGTTGAATAAAGAAACTGCCTTGGCCTTTTGATAGGGCATAACTTAGATAGGCAGGGAATACAAAACAGAATGCTGGGAAGAAGGCAGAGAGAGAGCCGACATGAAGCTGCCAGGTCAAACATGCTGAATCTTTCCCGGTAAGCCACGACCTCATGGTGACATACAGATTATTAGAAATGGGCTGAATCAAGATGTGAGAGTTAGACAATAAGAGGCTAGAGCTTATGGGCCAAGCAGCAATTTAATTAATACAATTTCTGTGTGATTATTTCGGGTATAAGCTAGCCGGGAGGGACGGAACAAAAGGGCCTTCTCTAGCAACAGGAGAAACTTCTAGCAACTCACTATCTTAAGAGGAAAGATGGGTACAACTACTCTGACCCTTTAGAACCCAGTATTGACAGTATCTTCAAGAATATTATTGAAAATGTCTACATAAAATAGTGCTTTCGAATATGACTTAAAAGTCCAATGAATTGAAGCATCCCCTCCAGGAAGGAGCAAGGCCTCTTATAAGACTTCAGAAGCCAGGTAGAGAGTGGTAGAGCACACCTTTAATCCCAGCACTCAGGAGGCAGAGGCAGGCAGATCTGAGAGTTCAAGGCCAGCCTGGTCTACAGAGCAAATTCCAAGATAGCCAAGGCTACACAAAGAAACCCTGTCTCAAAGAACAAAAACAAAAAAAGAAAAAGAAATGGGACTTCAACCACCAAAACTTAGAAAGTTCTTGAAACTCAGAATTTTCAGACACAGACACATCACAAATGTGGTAAACAACGGTTAGGTATGATTTCAGCAAGCTTTTCCAAGTTGTGCAGAGAGCTCCAGGGGTTCCGCCTTCGGCAGAGGAGGAGACTGCAGGGAGGTGGGGGGTGGGGTAAGCAAGCATCATCACCTCTCTCTTTCCAGGAAGAAAGAGGGCAGAAGGGAGGGGACAAGGCAAGCTTTCTGGGAGAGAAAGCATGGCTTTTATCCAGGGCTCAGAGCAGGACCTGTCCCTGGACCCTGTGCCCCTGGGCCGTCCCACTATTTGTCCTGGAGCTGGAAGTCATCTTTCTATACTTTCCTCTTTCTTTTACAAAACAAGAATCTCCATGTCACTATCTTGTCTCCAATTTCTTATCTACTTCAACCTTTTCTACCTTGACGGGAAGTTTCAAGTTTGCACACTAGCTTAGATTGTTCTTTCTTTTTTTCTCTTCTTTTTCTTTCTTTTTTTTTTTAAAGATTACTTTAATATATATCTATCTATTTATTTACTTTTCTTAGGTTGCTTTCTATTGCTGTGGTAGCCACCATGACAAAATGAGACCTGTCAAAGAAAGCGTTTATTTGGCTTTCATGTTCTTATTACAGTCTATCAGGAAATTAATCAGGGCAGGTTCTCAAGGGAGGAATGAAAGCAGAGGCCGAGGAGTGCTGCTTACAGGCTCGATCCCCACGACTGGCTCAGCTCACCCTGCCTGCCATTTTACAGGATGCAGAAACACTCCAAGTTGTCCTCCGACCTCTGTGTGAACTCTGCGGCACTCACATGTGCAATGTATGCGTGAGCACACAGACATTAACACATGTAAAATAAATTTAAAAGAAAAAATCTTAAGTGAGGGGTAAAAACAAGGAAAGCAATAGGTGAAATGTTTAAAGAAACAACTACAAAAATTACTAGGTTGAGAGAAAAGCCTGAATCTGTGGAGAGTTTGCTGTGTAAGGATGAAGACCTGAGCTCGAATTTCTCCCACCCACATAAAGCAAAAAGGGTGCAGTGGAACATCTTCTAATCCTTAGGCTGGGGAGCGAGAGGAGGATCCTGGGGCTTGATGTCCAGCCAGTCTAGACAATCAGCAAGATCCAGGCTCTGTAAGAAATCCTGTGGAAAGAGGCTGGAGAGAGGGCTCACTGGTTAAGATCACTTGTTGCTCTTCCAGTAGAACCAAGTGCAATTCCCAGCACCCAGACTCAACTGTCTACAAGTCTTGTTCCGGGGGATCTGATGTCTTCTTCTGACCTCCACTGGCACCAGGAGAGACATACATGCTGAAGAGACATACATGCAGACAAACGCCCATAAATATTAAAGACAAAGTACAATAAAAATAAGGTAGAGAAAGTTTAAAGAAGCCAGTTAACATCGACCTCTGGCTTCCATATGCAAATGTGCATGCACAGAGAGAGAAAGAGAGAGAGAAAAAAGAAAGGGAGAGAGAGAGAAAATATGTAATAGGAAAAAATACTTTAATTTTTATAAAAACACATAGAAATAATATGTTCTCCATTCCTACCTCCTTTCTATCAAATTTTAAAAAATAGCAAAATTAATAAAAGATATCAATAGACAAATATACAGAAGCCTGAACAAAAGCTGACGGCACTAAGGGAGGACAAGTTGGCTTCTTTATTTTAGTTCCATTCACTGTTAAAAGCACAAGGTTCCTATCACCATCAATTAAAGAAAGTAAAATATGAAAGTCCTCCGAACCCCCCACCCTAGAGAGGTTTGGCTAAATCCAAACTGTTATGCCTAAATCCAAAATGCCAATTAAAACAGTGCTTCAGTTTTGCTACTCACAAAGAACAAAGTTCAAAAAGCCTGATAGTATCTTGTGTTAGTGAAGACACAGGGAAAACTGGGCTCCACCATGGGTGTGGGAAAGAACAAGCTGTTCGGCTATTCTGGAGGACAATTTCTCAGTAGCTATCAAAAGTGCACATAATGTCTAACTCAGTAATGCTGCTTCACAGTATTCATTACACAGAGCATACAAAGCTTTACCCCTGGAGTTATCTGTAGCATGTTCATTGTTGCATAATTTATAACAGAAAAATGTACACGAGCAAGTTCATTTAAGAAAAAATAACCAGCCAGGTGGTGGTAGTGCATGCCTTTAATTCCAGCACTCAGGAGGCAGAGGCAGGTAGATCTCTGTGAGTTCAAGTCCAGCCTGGTCTACAAGAGCTAGCTTCAGGACAGCTAGGGCTGTTACACAGAGAAACCCATCTCAGACACTGCCCCGCACCAAAAAAAAGAAAAAAAAGAAAGAAAATATCCTAGCCAACTAGTCAATTACTTCTGTCCGTACAAGATGCAGTCTAGCAGCATGGACGCACAGCTGGGCAGAGGCTGCCGCCTTCCTGCAGCGCTCATGGCTTTCCTGGGGAAGAGGCACCTGCAAGGGCTCCTTCCTGGGCTATTTCTCAGCTTGGAGGCACCTAGACAGTGCAACTGTTAGAAATTTGCACCCCCAAACCCCTCTAAGGTAGGCTCATGTCTACAAATAACCAGGGGACTTTGGGGGGCTTTGGAGAACTTTCGTATCCTTACTCTTTGACAGTGATAGGAGTCTTGTGCTTTTAGCACTGAATGGAGCCAAAATGAAGAAGAAGCCAGCCTGTCCTCCCTTTGTGCTGTCAGCCGATGCTCTTCCCCTCAGGTCAAATCTTCCACTGTGTGTCACCAGGGACCACCAGTTTTCTGAGGCTTCTACTGACTTTTCCTACCTTGTGTGTGTTCACAGCTGTGTGTCTGTATGGCTCTAAAAGCCAAGTATCATGGCCGGAACACAAGGAAACAACAGAACATGAATTTACAAGTGCAATGTCCTGGTCACGGATTGGGAAGGGAGGGTGGGGGGAGAGGATGGAGATGGACCTTGTCTTTTCTTTCCTATGCACTGAGTGTATACTTAAGAGAATAGTTACTCTATTTCAGATATGCCTAGGAGTGGCAGGACAGGGTGGGCTCACAATCTTTAATTTACTATACTGCAGGATATAATATTTCAAAATGAACTCACTGTTGCAAACTGAAAACGATAAATGCCTATTACATACAAAGACCCTGCATTTCTCTGTTTTCCCGAAGATGTGGCTTTTGACTTAATTCTCAAAGAACAACAGAATTGGAACACCAGAAGGAGGAGGGAAGAGGTGGGATCATGCTGACCCTGCTCATATCCCCTACTTAGGCTGTTCCCTGTGCCTAACTCTGCCACCTAACTTCCTGATGAAAAGCTGTATTAACTGTTCACAATGCTGTGATGTTTAAATCACATGTCATCCCATAATGCAGTTACAAAACAGCCGCAGGGTGCTATCGCTTGGATGTGGGCTGTCAGTCAAAGGTCCATGTGCTGGAGACAGGATCCAGGAGAGTGTTAAGGTGATGGAATTTTTAAGGCTGTGTTGACACATGCCTTTGATCCCAGCACTCAGGAAGCAGAAACAGGTGATCTCTGAGTTTGAAGCCACCCTGATCTACAGAGCAAGTTTCAGGACAGCCAGGGCTGCACAGAGAAACCCTGTCTCAAAAAAAAAAAAAAAAAAAGTAGGACTTAATCTATCTGTGGTCCTTGGATCACTAGGGCCCCTACAGTGAAATTAGATTGCTCTCGGCAGAACTTTAGAACTCAAGCAGCCAGTCTGGCCTCACAGAGCTCCCCCTGCCTCCATTTTCAAGGAAAGGAGATGCTGCCTCCCACAGGGCTTCAACATCTCCTGTGGGCAACACTGACTAAACCAATCTCTTCAGGAGTTCCACTGCGGTGACAAGCAGCTAGGTGAGACAAAGAACCAACCTCTTTAATATGCAAAGGACCAACTTATCCTCCATGAACATATGGCCTCACATCTTGAACATAAAAGCCTAGGATGCCACTCCACATCTTACAATGCTGCAAACAGCTCTCTCCATGAAACAAAAAACTAACCAGCCCAAAAGACGTCAGTATTTCTGCTCCAAAGACCCTAGTTAGAAGTCAAGAGCGGCCTGCTGCTGCTGTCCTCTGTATTGCTAGGGTGGAGCTGTGTCCTGTTTCCTTGTCCCATCGCTGTGGATGTTAAAGCCCACTCATGTTTTTCTTCTTTGTACATCACCAGTCTTTCTGTTGTCCTTAAAGGACGAGATTCAGAAAATATCATGAACATCTTCCATCCATTAATGTAGTCTAGGATCTTCCCTGCAGCAAGGAGTCCGGGAGACCAGATGTGCAGGACCTGCCCTGCCTTCCTCCACTCCTGACCCTACAACACGTGTGAGGTCCTGCCTGCCTGTGGCTAGGCAACAAGGCTGTATTTCCACATCTCCAGTGACATTACCAAACCTGACAGCACCTAAGTTAGCATATGTGCACCTCCAACTTCTGCTTAAGCTTCCTCCTTCCCTCCTGGGGGCCTTGCCAGGTCAGCTGCTCACACCCCCGCTGGTAAACCCAACGTGGGTTGGGTCAACAATGTAAAAAGCTCACCTCAGCCGTCACCAGGCTGATGAAGAAAGCAGCCAGCTGATGTGTGGATTTTCATCGCCTTGTTTAAAGGACATTGATACACTAACCAGCACCATTTGCAGAGGCAAAGAGAAAACACTGAAAGTAACAATATAGAAACATTCTAAGGTAGTCATGGAAGCAAGGACTGCCAAATAGTCCATTATCGAAGACAGGTTTTAAAAGCCCAGGAATGACACAGAGAGGGGAAGAGACTTTTCACTCCTTAGTAACATCAATTATACTTCTACAAACTTGCTATTCAGGAAACATGGTCTCTAAAATTAACCTAGTTGGGGTTAAAACATTTACTATGACCTTATTTCATAGATTTTGAATATATCACTTCAAAGCTACTATATCATCCACCTTAAGCAGCCATAGCTGTTTTAGCAATACTGCTAAAAGAAATGAATAATCCGGCATTAAAAAGTTACTTGGCTCAGCAGAGACTCTGGCGCCAGGCTGCCTGGGTTCAAAACCCAATTCCCACTTGGGATTTTGGTCAGTTCACTCAATCTCTTGGTAGTGCTCACCTCCAAGTATTGTTATGAAAGGGCAAAACCCATAAAGAAAAAATGCACACAGCACACACTCAACAGGATGAATAGCTCAAGTAAATAATATCTTATGTTAAAAAAGTGAACAACCAGCTTTTTTGTTGTTGCTCTGTTTTTAAACCAAAGGCCATGTTTTCTCATTCTCCCAGGTACAGGGCCCCTTTCTCACTAAATAAATTTGTTGAGTGCAGCCAGAGTTGTCCTTCTGATCCAGGATTTGTAACTAAGGTATTCTGCTTGATTCTCAAAAAAAGAAAAAAGAAAAAGAAAAACCACACACTAATAGAAATGTCAGTTTCTAAATGTCCAGAGGGAAAGAAAAACAGGAAGCCAGCAATAGGAAGATGCCATGAGTACTGTTTACAAACAAGTGCGATGAAGAAATCATTGTTGGCAGAATGGACCATTCATGGAATACATGAAGTCTGGTCAGTAATTAGCAAGATGATGACCCACACCTCTAATGCCAGCACTTGGGAGGCGAAGTTTAAGATCAACCAATTTTCGTGAGGCATACTCGAAAGAAAGAAAGAAAGAAAGAAAGAAAGAAAGAAAGAAAGAAAGAAAGAAAGAAAGAAAGAAAGAAAGAAAGAAAGGAAGGGAGGAAGAAAGAAAGAAAGAAAGGGAGAGAGAGAAAGAGAAAAGAAAAAAAGAAAAAAGAAAGAAAAGGAAGTCGGTCAGTCCTGGCAGTAAGAAAATGCCTATGGTTCCTATTTAAATTCCACGAACCAGTAAACGTAGCTCCCAACATGAGAATTTTTGACAGGATAGCAATCAAAGCAAAAAGCCCACATGAGAACATAACCACAGCTCGGAAGATGCAGAGTTCCAAAACTGCTGTCAGATCTTTGCTTTTCTTAAATAAACATCAATCCAGACCTTTATAAAGGCTTTATTTCATAAGAACTGCTGCAACAGAAGAAAGCTTCAAAGTCAACGTCTTCAAGTGTCTCCATGTCAAACAAGGCTTTCTTTCACGGGACGACAGGCAGACTGTGAAACATTAAAGGGGAGAGTAGACAAACAACCAAGTACACAGAAGTCACGAACAAGCCTCGGCGCCAGCTCTGAAGATGCATTTTGGTGCTTGTTCAGGCTTGGACAAAGTGAAGTGCAGTGGATACAAGGAAGGGAAAAGCCAGACGGACATGTGCACAAATCAGGGCAACAAACAAAACATGGGCAACTGTGAACAATGAGCCCTTTCATGAGAGGAGGAATCTGGCTTCAGGTGAACCATCAGACAGAGCAGCTAAGAGTTAAGTCAAGAAAAGCTAAGCGGTAAACCTTCGGTAGCTTAGGTAAATACCTAGCACAATTTAGTTAATAAAGTATTCCTTGTTGTGGCCCTGAGCATTAATCCTTGATTTCCTGGCACAAGGCTGTGGGGAGTGAGACTTGAGCCCTGCAATCCACCCTGCCAACATGGCCAAAGAATTTGCAAACAGATTTTTCTCACCTGCGTCCCTCCTAAATGACTGATTCAGCTCATAGAGGTAACCAACAACTAGAATACACACAAAACAAAGAGCGAATCACGACGTAGGAATACGGGGCTGACTTTTAGAATAATAAATTCCAAATGCTGGCTCGACAATATCTGGGAAGAAACAAAAGCTGCATAAAGGTTTTTTTCTGGTTTTTTGTTTTGTTTTGTTTTGTTTTTTTAATGTTCCATCAAAAAACTCAGCACACACATTTCACTGGCATTGGCTCGGAAAATTTGCCCCCAACATTTTCTGGTCACAAGAAATAGTAAAAAAAAAAATACTGGAGAAATAGTAAAAAAAAAAAAAAAAAAAGCAGAATACTAGTTACTAATATACTAAACAGGCTGAAAGAGTTTAGATTCCAATTGTGCCATTTTGATGTTGTTTCTGGAACAAACCACTCTTTACTAATTTAAAAGTAATCATTCCATATATTGAAAACCAAAGCTTGGTCAGGTGGTGGTAGCACACGCCTTTAATGCCAGCACTTGGGAAGCAGAGCCAGGAGGATCTCTGCGAGTTCGAGGCCAGGCTGGTCTGCAAAGCGAGTTCCAGGACAGCCAGGGCTGTTACACAGAGAACCCCGTCTCAAAAAAACCGAAAAACAAAACCAAAGCTGGGAAAGACCAAAGCACTGACTTAACACCTTTTAAAAAATTATTTTGGCATTTTACTATTTGAGACGTGATCCTCTTACCTGTCAGTGATATATTGTGGCTCTCCAAGGAAAGGTTTGAGTATTTTGCCATCATTTCTTCTCGAACAGGTAGACTTGTAAAAGATGAATCTGTAAGACAAATTACATGTGGTTACATTTAGGATATCCTCACCAAGACTAGATGATTATTTAAAAACCAGCTTGGAGCTGGCCAGATAGTTTAGTGGATAAAGGTGCTTGCTGCCAAGCCTGGTGACCTGAGTTGTGCATGTACATGTGCATGCATGCTATACATATGCATGCTAAAAGGGTCTGTTCAACATTCTCTTTCTAATAAAAGTTACTTAGTCCTACTCTTGGGCATGACTCATGTAGAGATTATATTAAAGAAATAATACAGTAAGTCCGAGACAGACGCCACTCACTCAGTGCTAGTTATGAGGAAAAAGTGGGTCAGAAAGAGCTATCGTGACTGCCATCTGATCTTGAATGTTGCAAAGCATACATCCCCTTATTTGGAAGCCCTCCTTTCCTGGTCTCACTGTCTACTGTGACATTTCTCATTGCATGTCCTATTCCTGAAATGAGAATGGGACCCTTTTCAGATGGCCAACATCACTCATTCTGGTGGCGGTGACTGTCATTGATACTGTCAGTTATAGGAGAGTGACAACAGTCAGAAAAAAATGCCTTGTGTCATTTTTATCCTGACTCCACTTAAGTAAGGATAAAAGTACCTGGTATACAGTGTGTGCTGGCAAGAAGTAGAAATGGGGCAAACTGGATCCCTAAAAGCTAATGGATGGTAAAGTAACTTGTTTGGGCCACAAGTGATTGAGTCATTCACATTTCAGAAACATTTATTCCCGGTATTAGTGTCATGAGCTTGCGTCTTTCATACAAGTTAGCACAGGATCTACAGAGGGTAAACCTGACTTTGGAAATGGCATGAAGGTCAAGGTTACTGTAGGACATCAGGGCTGGGGCTTTCCTCTCCTCATCTCCAGGGACCAACTCTGGAAGAACCTATCTAGATCTACAAGAAAACAAAGAGAGGAAGGGGCTTCAAAGGCCGAAGTTCACCAAAATCTCAGCTCACAGCAGCTGAAAGAATAAGAGAAGGAAAAACAAGACATCTGACACAAGAAATCTGGAGCGTTCCAGAATATACTAGCTGCTGCGGCCATTTCTAACTAACAATTCACATATTAAAAGATAAACTCAGAGAGCTTCAAACCTGTCACTAACTGACACTAACATCACCTCTTCTTTAAAGCATCAATCTTTTTATTATTTTATTCTGCTTTTTGAAGACAGGGTCTCTCCGTGTAGCCCTGACTAACCTGGAACGCATTCTGTAGACCAGGCTGGTTTCAAACTCAGAGATCCGCCTGCCTCTGCCCTCCTGAGTGCTGGGACTAAAGGCGTGTGCCACCACCTCCTGGCTAAGCATCAGCCTTTCACTTTCCACTGAAAGTGCAAAAGGATTCCCTCAAGAAGCAGCATGGGGCTGGAGAAGTGGTTCAGTGGTTAAGAGCTTTGCCTGCTCCTCCAAAGGTCCTGAGTTCAATTCCCAGCAACCACATGGTGGCTCACAGCCATCTTTAATGAGACTTGGTACCCTCTCTTCTGGCCTGCACTGTATACATAATAAATAAATAAATTAAAAAAAAAAGAAGCAGCATGAGCAATTGCTGTGACTACAAAAAGCAGTCAAGGAGGTGCTAGGACGGGTGAGTTCTTGGTTTGGACAAGATATTCTGCCATCAAAAACGTGAGGCTGATTTAGCAAGCATGTATATATAAAAGAAATTGGTGGGGAGGGCTCAGACAGATGTGGTCCAGATGAATCCCTGAAAGGATTAGGTTGATTCACAAAAGGAAATAAAAATGAAGAAGTAGGAACTGCATGTCCCAAGCTGAGTTGGGCCAGTAGCTGGTGACCTCAAGTATCAAAATGTGATTGATACTAGCTCAGCACTTTGATGACAAATGTCTCCGCCATAAACCTCAGTTCTTAGAGAAAGCAGCAGGGAGGGAATTAGGAAAAGTCACACAAATCTTGAGTGATGGTGCCAAGTTCAAAACATGCATTCTTCAAGGTATTACAATCACCCTTTTCTTAATCATTTCTGGACATTTTCCTCCTGGCTTTCTCTTCCAGGTAACTGATGAGACACAAACCTAAAAGAGTAACAACCAGTGGTTGTTGCGGAGATTAGAGGACTTTTCTTCCTCCCTCTGAGGGGAGATGGTGCGTAAAGATACTGCATCAAAGAACTGAGTTGCAGCCTAATTTTCAACCTATTGCTACTTGATGCAAAAAAAAAAAAATGGTTTCCATTACATTTTAAAAACAAGTCTTGCACCGGGCGGTGGTGGCGCATGCCTTTAATCCCAGCACTCAAGAGGCAGAGGCAAGTGGATTTCTGTGAGTTCGAGGCCAGCCTGGTCTACAAGAGCTAGTTCCAGGACAGGCTCCAAAGCTACAGGGAAATAAAATTTACAATATTACCACCATCCAGTGGAATAAAGGTCACAGTGTCTTTCGTTGTTTCACGTATTTAACTTTGTGCTTTGTTTAAAAGAAACAGACTGGAGAGGGTGTAACAAGAAAGAAATGCTAGAAAACGGGGAGGAGTCTTAAGAACTGTTTTTATTCCTGGAAGGAAATATTCAAGTGCATCTTTTATAAGAATAACTACTTCCTCTAAGCCGGGCTTGCTAGTGCAGGCCTGTAATCTTTGCCATTACTCACTCACAAGGCTGAGGCAGGAGGATTGCAAACTCAAGGCCCGCCTGGGCAACTCCATAAGTTACTGCTTCAAGATATTCAACGAAAAGAGGGCTGAGGTACATGCCAGTGGTAGCCCACTTCCCGTGCATGTGCAAAACCCTGGGTTTTACCCCCACTACTAAAAAAAAAAAAAAATTAAAGAATATACTCTCCAGTATTTCTCTATTGCATCTTCTCTAGATTTTTTTAAAAGTTTATTTGCATGTATGTGTGCTTGTGTGACTATGTGTACCACATGCATGCAGGAGCCTGTGTAGAGCAAAAGGAAGCATCAGGCGCTATTAAGCGTATAGATGGTCATGAGCTGCCGGGTGGGTGCTGGGAGCAAAGCCAGTTCCTCTGCAAGAGCAGCACATTCCTCTTAACCCCAGAGCTATTTCTCTAGGTCCTCCTCATTACAGTTTAATATTTTAGATTTAATACTTTTTGTTTAAGATGGCATAACTCAGGGGTTGAGCATTTGCCTAGCATGTACTGTTCAATCTACAGGACTGCAAAAAAGAAGTTCTAAGTTATTATTAAATTAAATATATTATTCTTTATGCTTAATTTGCATATTTAATTGTAAATATGCATAGTTAAGATTATTTTAATAAATCTTCATTTTAAAATTCTGACACACAATAGTATAAATACACAATTATAAGAACTACAACTTAGGAATAAGTAAGATATACTAGTGAAAAATCTAAAATATGAAAAATCAGTGCATTTCTTCATGGAGGCAACAATATATGTAAGAATAGAACTGCAATATTGTGGCTTACCTACAGCTTTAAAACATCTAATTACCAGGTAAAATCCTACTCACGAACAATGCACTTGAAGTTACATTGTTGGGTTCTAGGCATCTAATATTTCTGTCCCCTTTCATAACTGTAGTAGAAGAGAAAGAAGCAGAGGTGGTGTGTCAGGATACTTGGAGTTGTGGACATATTCCAGAGTCTATTGAGGAAATTACAAGCTGCCAAGGACACAAATCAACCTTTAACAGTCCCAGACAATGAACATTCCAGGCAGGTAACTAGTATAATTCAGATAATAAGAGAATTACTGGACAGAAAAGGCCATTTATCATTGAGCTTTAAAGAATAAAACTCTGACAAGCACAATGTGTACTTTCACATGACCTCCTAAAGCATTCCATAATAACACCAACAACCAAGCGCTACTCAGACCAAAAAGTAGATGACTGGCTCTGAGTAGCTACATCCTCAACCCCCGCTCCCGATTCAGTATAGCTGCTTTTTAGAATCTATAAACATTCCTGTAACCCCGTGGTCCTGTTCTGCATAGTTTACACATAAACATTTTAAAGCATAGATATCAACTCGGCATTCACAGGTAACTAACAGCCTCCTGTCCCTGCCCCGGGTCTACTCTGAAGATCTACTCTGAAGATTGTTTTAGGAAGAAACCCCATTGCTGGGTGGGCAACTGATGCGTGGAACAAGAAACCAGCTGTGGCTTGCTCCTTGCCCCCTAGATATATGACAGAGGCACTTGGAGAGTTAAGATCAATCAAAATTCTCTTTCAGGTTCTTAACTTGTGCAACTCAAAGGCCAAAAAAGATTTTATCTTGGCCTGGATGTGATGGTACATGCCTGTAATCTCAGCATTTGGGAGGTGGTGGCAACGGGATGAGGAATTGAAATTCATCCTCGGCTACACAGTGAGTCTAAGGCCAACCACAGATAGATAAAACCCTCCCTTAAAAAAAAACAAAACAAAAACAGAGAAGACTCTGTTTAAAGATTAGGAAGGATACATTAGTTACGCTAACCTCAATAACTTTAAAAACAGAAAAAAATGTATTCAATAAAACAAACAGCACCATCTTTAAAGACAATGTCTCTCATTCCTATAATAACATTACAGAGGTATTCCGCTATGCCTGAATGAAGACAGTACCTTGAGGAGTTTATGTTTAACAAAATGTTGTAAAGGAGCCTTTTCCTTCCCGTCTATGTTAGTGTATGTGTGCAAAGTGGTTTAGTCACACGGTTGTCCTAATTATTGTGAAATATGAGAATATGAGATGCCAGCAGTGAAGAGTAGTTTCGAAGAACTACAAGGAAAAAGGGGGGGGGGAGGAAAGGAGAAGGAAGGAAGGGAGAAAGGGAGGGAGGGAAGGCAGGCAGGCAGGCTGGCTCAGCACACATCTGACTGTTTCTGTTTAAAGGCATGTTCTCTAGAAAATAGTACCAGGAGTTGGAGGGGCAGTTCAGCAGTTAAGGTCACGTACTGTTCCTGCAGAGGACCTGGAACCCACCAAGTGGCTCACAACCACCTGTAACTCGAGTTCCAAGGAATACGATATACACTTCTGGCTTCCCCCAACACCTAACAGTACGTACGAACACACACAGGTACCAGTTCTCAACTGCTGTTTGAATGGAATGCCTGTGGTCAGTCACGCTTTCTCCAAAAAAGCTGAGCAAATTTTGTTTCTCTTCAAACAAGCTCAGGTTTATATGAAATGTCAAAAACTGGTATTTCTCCCCCGATCTCTGTGAAAGGAACGTTGCTGACATGATGAAACAGGTCTCTCTGAGACATTACTTGAGTGTTTCCTGCAACAGAGATATCCCATATCATCCCAGGCTGCACTGAAATAGGGAAGCTGCCACCTCTGCTAAGTCTCTCTCCAATGGACATTTCGGCAGAAGGCCAGCTAATGAGCAAGTGCTGCCATCAGCTTTCGGTCCCTCCATTTCCCCTTCCTGGCAACAGCTCTAATCTTGACATCTTCAACCTTGACCCTCAGGAAAATCCAGGCGATTGTAACATGATTAGATTTGGGAATAGGCACTCTTGGCAGCAATGTCAAAGATAATGCCTTGTTGTCTCTTTTAACATTTCCTATCGGACCAGATGGCATAAGGAAACAAAAAAGAAAAAAAACTTTTAAAAAGATTTATTTATTAGTTTATGTATATGAGTACCCTGTTGACTTTATGCCAGAAGAGGGCATCAGATCCCACTATAGATGGTTAAGAGCCACCATGTGGTTGCTAGGAATTGAACTCAGGACGTCTGGAAGAATAGCCAGTGCTCTTAACCTCCAGCCCCTAAAAGAAATCTTCTTAATAAAATATTGTAGTGACTTTCACTTTGTTTGATTAAAGTAGTACTGCCACAGTTCCCTAACATAAAGTTATTCTTTCAACATTTGCTATTTGTGAGATTTTTAATTTATTTTATGTATATATATTTTTTAAAGGAAGTATTTTTTAAGATGTATTTATTAAGTATACACTGTTCAGCCATCATGTATACCTGCAGACCAGACCAGAAGGGGGCATCAGATCTCATTATAGAAGGTTGTAAGCCATCATGTGGTTGCTGGGAACTGAACTCAGAACCTCTAGAAAAGAAGTCAGTCCTCTTAACCACTGAGCCATCTCTCCAGCCCTACTTGTAAGATTTTTACAGGAAATTACTTTAAAACTAGGAAATCCTTTGTCCTTCAGGAAACAGTCAACTCATTTAATTATTTTTTATCAATCAGTACTCATGAGTTTCTATATTGTTTAGCTATAATCCATTAATACAATACTCAGGAGATTAATGCAAGAGGATCATAAACACAAGGCTAGCCTAGGCTACATAGCAAGACCTTGTCAGTGAAATGCCATCATCATTTAGTATCCTTATTTATTTGAATGCACAGTTTTTCCCAGATCTGTTCTGTGTGAATCCCTTTAACTGGCTCCTGACTCTTTCAGACATGGCTCATCATTCTTTGAATACTTTCCTGTTTTCTGGTGGAGGATGTCCCAGGTTTACACACTGTTCCACATGTTGGAGAAATCAGCCATTTCTCCAGTATTATTAAAAAGAATAGGGCTGGACGCCAACACCTAGGTGTTAAAATATACTTACTACTTAGAACTCAGTGGGCAGAGCCACCAATATGTGTATGCAAACTCAAACACACACAACATACTTGTAACATGAAATATACACATATATAATATGTACATTATACATATATTTCATGTATTTGTACATTTGTGACAGGAAGAGACAAATTTGTACTCATGAGTTCATACTGATAACAAAGGTTTTTCCCTCCCCCACTCCTCTTTATTTTCTCCTTCCCTAATGGAAAACCTGCATCGTGCTTTCCCTGATAGATTTCCATATTTGATCAAATCCCACTGCAATTGCCACATCTCGCCCCCCCAGAGTCACTCTCCTTCCTCGACCTTCTGTGCTAGTCTGCTCTGGAGCGTGGGTCCGATATTACCGGTCTCCTTGCCCCTGCTCAGTAGCCCTTGTCACTTTGCTCAACTCTGAGACCAGGGGTGAGCCAAACTTTTGTGAGAGCATCTCCTTCACTGTGCGGAGCCTAACCTCCCGCCCTGACCTGCTCCCTTCCCTGGGACTCAAAACTGTGTGTGTCCCTCAGCTCCTAACATACATGCAGACTCTCACACTATGCTCTTGGTCAATGGTGCCAGTTATCTCAGAGAAAACTGTTTAAAAAGACAGTCTGTGGAGTCAGACTAGCTTTAAACTTTCTGCTCAACCACCAGACTATCTGTAGTCGGGCAATTGCTTAACGGAAGCCCCAACTTCCTCATCTAACTCATCAACTCATCATGCTACCCACTGCACAGTACAGGGGCTGGCGCTCATCTCTTACAGAATGTGAGTATAGGGACTTGTACCCAGTTTGCTAATGAAATTCACCCCCCAAAGTCTTCTTTTAGCAGAACACCTATCTCTAAGTAGTTCAAAGTATAAAAGTTTTGTAGACCTGACTACTTTATTTTTGTGTGTATGTGTGACCTATGTCTGTGTGTGTGTGTGTGTGTGTGTGTGTGTGTGAGAGAGAGAGAGAGAGAGAGATCTATGTCTGTGAGAGAGAGAGAGAGAGAGAGAGAGAGAGAGAGAGAGAGAGAGAGAGAGAGATCTATGTCTGTGGTGCTCCAGAAAGGCCAGAAGAGGGCATCAAATAGGATCCCCTGGGACTGCAGTTACAAAGGGCAATGCCCTACCATGTGGGTATTGCAAATTGAACCTGGGTCCTCTGGAAGAGTAGCCAGTGCTCTTCATCACTGAAAGTATAACCACTTTGAAGGTCAGCTTCAAAGTGGACACAGATGCCATGCTTTTCAAAGTCCCTATTGTTTCAGAACTTTTGCCTGAGTGGAGACTGTAAGGAAGTCCCATGATCTCCTGTCACCGGGCACATTTATTAACAGCTTCAACTGCCTTTTAAAGCCAGGTGTGTACATTAGCTTCAAGGCAAGGCCAGCAGAGTATCTAGCAATACACTCTCAGGGTCCTCTCATGTGATTTTTGCCTGCTTTGCCTCATGCATGGAGTTTCCAAGGCTACTGAGGCCAGACTGACATCTATGCTAAACAAATCAGGTTTTTCTAAGACAAGACCTGGGCATCAGTCTTTTTAAAGCTCTCCTATAATTCTCACACACTGTCAAGTGGAGAACCAAACTTCTAGGGCTAACCCAAAATACTCTGATTCTCAAAACAGCAGTTGAGGCTGGATTTGTGGCTCCATTGATGGAGCTGCTTCCTTCTGCGAAGGAGGCCCAGAGTTACACACTCAGAACTGAGGAAGAGAAGGAAGTGGAGAGGGAAGAAAGGGGAAGGGAGAAGGGAAAGGAGGGAAAAGAGAGGGAGGAGGGAAGGTGAGAAAACGGGAAGAGGGAAGGGAAGTGGGCTGAAAAAAAGAAAACAGTATTTAGAATGGATGAAGACAGAAGAATCAGGTGTACCCTAGGAGGAGCGCAGGGAAGCGAGTCATGCCCTGAACAATTATTTTTAAATCTTATGATGGAAAACAGATGCGGAACAAGAAAATCCAGAAACTGGAGGAATCCAAAAGGTTTTATCCAAGTTGTGTGAGTGTGTGTGTGTGTGTATCCCTTTGATCATTTTTAATAGTATATTGAACCAATCTACAGGCTATAAGCTCATGAAAACAATCTATAATGGCTGAAACCCTTCTGTAGAAGAATGTCTGGACTTAGTTCCCAGTGGGCCAGTCTCTCAGTTGTTTGAGCTATTAGCGGTGATTTAAATGGGAGGTTCACAGACACAGAACTTGCACTGAAAAGCGGGTTACAAGGACCGCTTGCGACACAGAAAGTATAAACAGGTGAGCTAATTCGGCAAACTCCATCTTGACTTTAGGTAATGTTTTTCACATAAATCCTTCTGTTGACATGCCTTAAGCACGCAACCCAACACCCTAAGGAAAAAAAGTTTTGTTTTGATAAAGACCATGATGTAAAGACAAGATACACACAGATAATTTTATCTGGGCTTGATTGAGTTGGCTGGGTGTGGTGATTTTTTTTTTTAACCATCTGCTCTAAAAAACATCCTCAAAGCCAACACCTGCCAGGAGGAAAGGTGAAACGAGGGCCTCGCTGTGGCCTCTAGTGAAGGGAGTTGGCCTCGGGGAATGTGGACTCCTAAAGCCACAGTAGCAGAAGCCACGCCCCCAGCATCCCCCGCACGAACCCACTCACTCTATTAGCCCACTTCGTCGGAAAAACCCGATCCTGTCCGAGTACCAGTTCCCGGGATCAAACTGGGATATACTGGAACCGGAATCACCCCCAGAGCCGGAGGACCTGGAGCCGCCCCTTCTCCCACGTTTCCTCCTAGGGTAACCCGCACCCAGCCAATGAGAGGCCACCTCCGCTCCGCTACCGCCAGCGCCCGCATCCCCGCGGCCCCTGCGCGGGCGGCGAGGGATGTCCTCCTCCTGGAGGGTCGCGACCACAGCGCCCCTACTCGTGCGCCCAGAGCCCTCCCCGGTCCGGCCCCTGTACCCCAGGCACCTGCGGGATCGCCTTCTGCCCGATGCGGGCACGTCGCCACCAGAAGGCACAGAAGCACCAGCGGGCAGCCGGGCGCCACAAACGCCCTCGGGCCAGTGAGCGAGCGCATGGCACGGAAGGGTCGGTCCTGGTCGCTGCTGCGCCTTCGGCTTGCTGCGATCCGTCTCCGTTTATCCCTACGCACACTTGCTGGTAACCGGGAGCCCACTGCCAGTCCCGAGGACAGGACACGCGAGAAAAAGCGGAGTGGGAGGGGCCGGCCGCCCTGGCCTCCTCCCCCGAGACGCTCCCAGCGCACCCGAGGCCAGCCCAGCTTTGCGCCGGCCCTCATCAATTATGCAGCCCGCTGCTGGCTCGCCCGGATGTGCTGTGCAACCCCGGCGCCGCATCCTCTCCCGCCCCCACTCTCTCGACTTGCCAAGGTTGGGGTGGCAGCTAGCTAATCGTGTCAGCCAGGTGATGTCTAGCCCATCACCTCCGGGACGTGTTGCAACTCCCTACAGACTGTACTTTGCGTCCATTGGATGGGTTCGCTTATTTACTTTGAGGAGACAGGTGAAAAAGATAGGATACTTCTGCTCCAGTGCATCTTAAATGTACCGAGGTTTGGTTTTGCTAGACCAGAGGCGCTATCCAGTGGCCCTGAGCCCGGTACTTAGTGTTCCTATCAATCATGCACACCCTCCCCCAACCCAATCTCTGAAGGTTTAGATAGTTCCCTCCGGATTAAGGTTCCAGAGTCCCAAGGCCCCATAGTGTGTCTCCTTTTGTTTGCTTGCCGCGACAGTTTTCCTGGCGCCAAAGAGCTCAAAAACAAAAAACTAAGTAAAGGGAATACTATGTAAACTGCAGAAGGCCGCTCACCTTTGTCAAACATTGTGGAACACAATGTTATCTCTTATCCATGAGGGGCCTGAGGTCGGAATTTTTTGCTCTCACACCAAATAAATTAAGGTAATTAAAAACGATTGTTTTGCTGGTCAGGAGAGAAGGATCCTATATTCTAATGCAGCAGCCTTACTTAGCAGGTCTTTGTCCTTTAGGGACCTCCACTCGGGTAACACTGCAGGAAGGAATTTGAAAATAGGATGGTGTGAAGCACCGGTGGAGTGTATTAAAAAGGCATTTTTTCTCGAGGAAGATTTAAATATGAGGATTAATACAAACCATGCGTGTGTGTTTCAGAGCTGTGTCTGACCAGTACCGTACATACCATTTTGGTGGCTAACAAGTTACAACTCAAAGGACTGATAAGAAACATTTTTTCTTTTATCCCGCTTTCTTGTTAGATGAAATTATAGGGCGACTCCAATGGCGCCTTGGGTGGAATTACAATGTGATAAGATCAAAGCAGGGGCTGCAAGCAGTCCACTGGATAGTTAAGACGCTCTTTTTTGTGGCCAATGGGGTTTCATGTGAAATTCCTGGGAAACGTAAGGTTTACACATGGAAAAGGAGAAAGGCCATATACAGTGTGGCGTTAAAGGTGACAAGCTGCTCTTTTTACCTTATCATTTAAGGTGTATGAAGGACCCGAGCAGGCCCAGGCCTGGCAAACTGGGCTCAGGCAGCCCCTGCCCTTCCTCCTTCCCTCTCCTTGTAAACCAGAGATTATAACCCCAAAGCAAGCCCCCAAGGTCTATTGCCTTATTTGGCCAATTCCTCCTCCTGAGGCTGACTACCAAGAGGCAGCTATCAAAGAATTGACATCCAGCAATCAAAAGCCTCCATCTAACTGGCATGCCCAATCAAAATATACCATCCTAGCCCATCCTAACGTTGACCTTCCCTTTCTCTCTTCTTAAAAATTACGCATGCAAGGTCATTTGTTACTGTTTTCTTCCTGACTCAAAAAGCCTCCACTTTAATTTTTCTTTCCATTTAATAAAAGATCTTTGTGAAAACAGGTGTTTGGGTCCTGTTTATGCCTAACCCAGGGGGCCGGAGAGCCCCCCCCCCGCTGTGCATAGGGGTTTCTTCTGTATATGAAAGCAGTATTTTCTCTGTGTAGACAGTCTTCACAGCAAATGTTAATTGAGATGAGTTCTTGATTCCTAGCTGAAGAGACGCTTCCTCAGACTCCAAGTGAATGGCGTCCTTCCCTTGTCTTCCTAATTTTCTCTGTCTTCCTTCCTTGGCCCCCTAAGACTTTGTGGGATATTATGACACAGTAAAGATCACAGAAAACAAAACAAAACAGAAAGCCATTGTTGTTGGAGTTTTTTGTTGGTTTGTTTTTTGAACATCACCTACCTGTATAGCCGAGGCTTTCCTCCAGTCCCTGGCCTCAAGCAATCCCTCTACGTCAGCTAACAAGTGTGTGTGTGTGTGTGTGTGTGTGTGTGTGTGTGTGTGTGTGTGTAAGATATTTCTCAGGTAGCTCGGTGGTAGTGGCTCACAACTTTAATCCCAGCACTCAGGAGGTAGAGGCAAGGGGGTATCTGTGAGTTCGAGGCCAGCCTGGTCTACAGAGTGAGTTCCAGGACAGCCAGGGCTACACAGAAAAATCCTGTCTCAGAAACAATAACAACAACAAAAAATTTCTCAGGAACTGTGTTCCTCCCCTCTTTGATCTTTTTGTTTTATTATTTTTATTTTGTGTATGGGTGGTTTTGCCTGAATGTATGTCTGAACCATGTGTGTTCCCAGTGCCCATGGAGGCCAGAAGAGCGTAATGGATCCCCTGGAACTGGAGTCACAGGTGGTTGTAACTGTCATGTGGATCCTGAGACTCAAACCCTCGTCCTCGGGAAGAGGAGCCAGTCATCTTAACTGTTGAGCACAGAGCCATGCCCCCTTATTTTTCAAAAATAAAGCTAGGTTTGATAATCATAAATTCAAAGCAGATTAAAACGAAAGATTTCCCAAAAAGGACAGACACTTTTTGCAGAAAGAAGCTTATCTCATAGCCTGAACTACTGAACAAGAGACTATGCTTACTTACTCCAGGAAGCCACTGTTGATTTTTAATTGGTAATCCATATAAAATATCCATATTTCTGGGTTAATATTACTTAAGAAAAATCCAGGACAGAATATGGCTTCCAGTCATGCAGTGGTGGCTCACACCTTTAACCCCAGCACTTAGATGGCAGAGGCAGGTGGATCTCTGTGAGTTTGAGGCCAGCCTGGTCTACAAGAGCTAGTTCCAGGACAGGTTCCAAAGCTACAGAGAAACCTGTCTTGGAAAAAAAAAAAGAACGTGAATAAAACAGCTCATTCAGCAATATTAAGACATATCTGCTGAGTACCAGGGGCTGTATTTAAAAGGGACTGCACATAAAATACGTAACACACACAATAACTGACTTACACGGCCATTTGCCTGTGCACTACAAATGCACGGACTCTTCCTGTCATTGGAGTAACAGTCAGAACCTGGGCCCTGGTGACCCCAATAAAGACAGCCCCGGCCTCCTGCCCTCAATAGGTCACAGAATAGAGAAAGGCTATTTGGTCAATGGGATTGCACTGTGAAGAGAAACAAAGATGTCCAGTGACACACCCACGTTCATCTTCGGGTTCTCATTTGAGATTTAGGGTTAAATAAAGGGCAGGAGGTATGCATAATTAAGCAGATCCTTTAAGGGACTTAAGTCTCAATCCTTTTGACTCAGCTCCAGTATCTCCTACAAGGTGGTCTGACAAGCTGTCAAAACGGAGTAAAATCCCTTTCCAGGAGTCAAGTTTCTTCTCCTAGTGTGAGAATCCCAGGAAAATTCCAATTACTTGATGACACTTTCCATAGTCTGTTAGCCCAAGGGAGGGACACAAGGGTATTCATTCTTTCCAGAGAGGACGAATAGATTTACAGTCAGAAAAGGTACATTTATAATAACTAAGCTACCCTCTTCAAGTCTTATGAAGACCCCGGGGCCTGTACCTTACACACTGCGACCTTCCCAGGGCCTGGGGTGGACTAGCTAAGCCCAAATTTCCTGAGCAGTGACTGCAAGTTCACACCAATCAGCTGCCCAGCGGTGCTAACTGCAGGAGCTTCCCTGCTCCTGGGGATCGGTTAATTGCAAGCCCTTCTCAGCCCTGACCTCACCTAACCCCTCTCAATTAGTCCAACAAAACTCAAATTCACCCTCCTTCACACAAGCTGACCCTAGCAAAGAGAACATTTTCGTTTCAGTTGAATCTGTCCCTTTATCAACAGGCAGCAGTGACTTGCGGAACCCAAGGTTAATGCCTGTGGTCCTCTTCTGTCCTTTGAGCAAAAGAAGTCGAGAAAGAAACATAATTCTTGTTTTGCTAAGCGTTTGGAGACTCTGTGCACCTTTGTTACACTGTTATAATTAGGTATATTCTGGTTTGGCCTTGTCTCCATTGCACGTTTTCAAACGTTTGGTATCTTTTACAGCCTGATAATGAACTAATTTCCCCATACAGCTTTTCTGGCCTTTCGATTTAGACTTGTCCTTTCCCTGCCTGATAAATGAAATGTAGCCACAAATGCTTCCATGCTCTCTTGGTGTGGTGAATGAGAGGATGGTGGCCTGGTCTTCTCTTTTGAGCTGAAGCACTGACTGGCTTCACACACAGAATCCTTCGGATCTAGGTCACAAGCACTTGCGCCTCCTTTCTCTTTGAGGAGAGCTGCCAGGTGAAGAGGAGTGACTCTGAGACCCTCCATGCGGTGAGAAAGGCACAGATGAAAAACCACATCAGGCCGAAAGAAGACAAGAGTGAACGCGCTGTACACACAGAACAGTTTATGACGATGAGAAGTTTGGCTCTCAAGAGTTTCTGCGCAGTTTATAAAGCTTAAAGCGAGCAATCACTGATGTCTCTTGGGACTGGCCGGAAAAATCTCTATCCTTTTGAAGCAAGCGGAGCGTTACAAGCTCATCTGCCCAACCTAGCTGTTTCAAATTGTCATGGTGGCAAGAAGAAGAAGCGTAAGTATGTTTCTTTAGAGCTTGCAGTTCAAGGAAATTAAGATGACTCAGTTTCTGTTCTGTGCCTATGTCTAGGGCTTGGCATGGCCTAGGGGTGTACCAAACTGTGGCCCCCATTGTTACTATATTATAAAGTCCCCTCTCTGGGCTGATCTGAGAATGTGACCAAATTATTACCAGTTCTATCACCATGTGCTTCAGGCCCTAGCAGATAACAAAGGGGAATTTTAATAGGACCTTTCCAAACTGCTACTCCCTGTAGCTTGTTTGTCAGGGCTCCAGGGGCATCTTTTGCTGAGTCAATGGCTACTGGCCAGCATTTAAGACTCTTAAGAGACAGACCTTGGTGCTCAACAAATGTTATCATTAGAATCAATAGGTAGATAGGACCAAGAGTCTGACAGTATCGCAAACCAAGATCCCAAAGCCAATATTTAGCCAATCGAAGAGATAAGTGATGGTGCCTTCCTGGCTCCACGGAAGACTGGAATCTGATCCTTTAGATCTCTCAGATGTGAGGCTGGGAGTGTTTGAACACTCGCGGGCAGAACAAAGGAGTTAGAGTTGGGGAGTCCTAACCCAGGAGGACTTTGCAATATGCATTTAAGTTTATCAAGGACCTTCCTGTGTCTTGTTTCCTGAAGAGAAGTTGACTGTGTGTTCTCTTTAGTATGTGGACTGGTCAGTACAAACTTGGGGACAGAAAGCCCTCAATACACTGCATGAAAGGCCAGGGGATCTTCTGTGCTGCCTTCCGTCTCAGTCTGAAGAGAAAGTTGGATGATATTTATATTTTTCAGAAGACAGAAAGGCTTCCTTGGTTGATGTCATGGCCTAGATAAGGCCCCATTTCTCCTACGAAGTAAAGCTCATCACAGTTAGTCTTAAACCCTGAGAAGCCAGTTGTAACAGAACAGAATCAAATGCTGAGGCCTTCTTAGATGAGGAACTAGACAGTAAATCATCTCCATACTGAATTAAAGTAGACTCTCTGAAGTTTCAGTGTTCAAATCAGGAGTAAAACATGTAAAGGTGTGAGTGGTTAATTTCTGAGGAATTACTGTCCAAATAATATATATATATATGGATATATAGCTATATATTAAGTAATACATAATTGCACATATTATAAATATATATGTTATTTGGACAGTATATATGTTGAAGAGAGACTCACTATATAACCCTGCTGGCATCTCTATCCAGCATGCATGTTTTATATTTTCAGTTACAATCAGTAAGTGGTCTTATCTCCAGGAATACTTGGAGAAGGAAAATATGCTCCTACTCCTATTGACTCAGCTGATGCCATTGCCAGCAAAACATTTGGTTTTCTACCCTGAGAATCCTGGTATTCTAATTTTGTTGATGGCTCTCAGAACTTGTGCAAAACTCCACACACACCCCTCCTTGCTTTGTGGACAGATGTGTGAAGAAGCTCAAGAATTAGCACATGCAAAGATTAGTCCTTGATTAGATTCTTTTAGCAGAGTGGAGCTTACATTGTTTCAGGGATCAAAAGCTACTAAAGTAACTTAGGAAGCTGTTTAAAGGTTAAATCAGAGCTGCAGAGGTTTTGGTGTTTCTCATGTCTCCCACGCCTGTACAACAAGAAGCCTTCTTTCCAGGAGCACCAGGAATTTCAGAACGGCATATGTCTGTGAATCTGTGCAACTTAATAGTCGCCTGTAGACAAATCCAGTGTCTTGGTAGTGGATGTATCTTGAACTGCTAAGCTCGTTTCTCCAGAGGAGCATGTTATTTATCCTCCATTAGGATAGCAGAAGTCTCTTCTGGAGATTGGCAGGGACAGAATCACATAATAGGAATTTGTAATGCTCGAAACCAGGGCAATGACTACAGTTACAAGTTCCAGAAACGAAAAGCCTTGACCTTCACCGGAAAAATCCACCACTGAGGTATTTTTACTACTCTGAACGCTTCTTAATGTGCTATGGTTCAAGAGGAAAAACAAAAATGCTGTGTTATCTATCAAATCAGTACAATTCTCTCCATTTATCAAATCAGTACAGTTTTCTCCATTTGCATTTATTTTCTCCTTGCCCATGTACTGAAATGGTTGGAAGTAGCTTACCAAGTAGTTCCTTGTAGCCTAATTAACACAGACTTTTAAAAGCGAAGGCTATTCCAGCTGCCTCTTATTTAGCAAACATCACCCACCCACCCCCAAATACCTATTCTGGTTACCATAACCATAGGCATCTCTATCAATAGGGCAACTTTGGGAATAGGTTTTAAAAGTTAGTCAAAGTCCCAGCAAAAGCTGTATAATTATTGGGCCATCACATCCTTGTCTGATGGTTTCTTCTTGAAGCCATTTCCTTAATGAATGTTCTATTAGCTGTTGCTGTTTGGTCACCTCCCATTCTGACTCAGAATTCTTCCTTCAGTCACTTATGTCTGTGTACCATGCATAGCAAAGATGGATCATCCTTTCCTTTAAGATGGATATGTTTTTCCCCCAGGCAGTCCACAGCTGATTTGTTCTGTTTACTTTTTCAGGATCAGATGAGGACCCAGTAAGTGCTCTTGGAGAACATTTGGGTGGAAGTTCTTGGTGGTCGTTGACCCATCTCTGTGCCCTATCTTTTCCTCTCTTAGAAGCTTGCTTGGTAACCTGGCAATTCTGCCACTCTCCGCTCTCATCCCACAGAATTATAAGTATTATTTTCTAGACAAAGAGGCATCTTACCAAGACCTTTTTAATGAAGAACATTATACATGTACAATGAAGTTGGGAGCTGGAGCTGTGGAGTGCACAAGACACTTCCCCTTGAATTTAATGTCTGCAGGGGGGTGAGGAGAAATGTCTCTGGTTACTGGCATCCACCCAGTCACCCTCTGGAACCTTGGGGCTTAGCCGAGACCACTTTGGATCTCACCTCTGACACTAGACACTGAAAAATCAGATGAGATGAAGTAGAGGGGACTAGAAGACTACAATTGTGCACACAAAGGAACAATCTGGGAGCTGGGGGACGTTAGCTGTGGTAAGAAGGAAGCACGCATGGCTCACAAGAGTCACAGAACAATGAGGAAGTACACTGACCTAGCACCAAGACTGACTATAAAAACCACATTCCTTTCAAGACAAGGGGAGCTGTAGAAAACCGTTTGCCTGTAACTGGTTCTTTCAATCTTGTCACATTGACAAAAAGAGAAATGTGAGTTCTGTTTATGGTTAGAGCTTGCATTCTTGAGCCGTGATGGGTTAAGTATTGGTGATAGAATGACCAATGTTGGCCTCTGCTTTGACTTTTGAAATAGCCCTGCATGATAAGCTGCCATCTGGAGAGGCAGAAGCAGACAGCGGTGAGCTGCCAGCTTTGTGAGGGACCCTCACAGAAAGCCTGCTCTCAGCTGAGCACTATGAAGTTAATGTGCCTTCCAATGGGAGAACTGCAAGCTGAACCCTAACCACAAGCCCCGCCCAGAACACGGTGAGGCGCAAGCTGCATTTTGAAGTAGTTGTATCATCACAATAAATAACCCAAGCCCTCTCCTCCAAACTCATAGTGTCTGTAAGATTAATTTGATGATAAATAATTTACAGCCTTGTGACTGGAGCTTTATTATTGCCTTGAACTTCAATTTAAATATTTCATTATTACTCAGTTTGTTGTGATTTTATCTTGTTTCACAAGTAATACAGAACTCTTTATAGTACCAGCAAATGTTCTAGAAATAACATTCTTGGCTTATTGTGTTGTCTTTTTATTTTTTGACTTACTAGAAAATTCATGTAGGAAAAACATTTTATTTTATTTTATACCTTCCTTACCATGTGCACTGGCTGGCTTTATGTTAACTTGCTACAAGCTGGAGTCCTCACAGAAGAAGGAGCCTAAATTGAGGAAACACCTCCATAAGACCCAGCTGCGCAGCGGTGGCACACGACTTTAATACCAGCACTTGGGAAGCAGAGACTCTGTGGATGGATCTCTGTGAGTTTGAGGCCAGCCTGTTCTACAGAGCAAGTTCCAGGACAGGTTCCAAAACTACAGAGAAACCCTGTCTCAAAAAACAAAAACAAACCAAAAAAATCCAGCTTCAGGCATTTTCTTAATTAGTGATCAGTGGGGGAGGGCCCTGTCTAATGTGGGTGGTGCCATCCTTGGGCTGGTGGTCCTGGGTTCTGTAAAAAAGTAGGCTGATCACGTCATGGGAGCACGCCAATAAGCAGTGTTATCCCATGGCCTCTGAATCAGCTCCTGTCTCGAAGCTCCTGCCCTGTTTGATTCCAATCTTGCCTTAATTTGGTGATAAACATGGATGTGAAAGCTTAAGCCAAATAATCCCTTTCCTCCCCAGTTTGGGTGTTGCTCATGGTGTTTCACTGTGGCAACAGAAACAAAGTAAAACACCATGTAAATCTGGTTGGCCTGGAACTCACTCTGTAGACCAAACTGGCCTTAAACTCACAGAGATCTGCCTGCCTCTGCCTCCCAAGAGCCCTGATTAAAAGGCATGTGCCCTGTTCGTGGGTTTTGTTTATCTCTTTGTTGTTTGTTTGTGTGTGTGTGTGTGTGTGTGTTTGTTTGGAGACAGAGTTTTTCTATGTCCAGAAGGTTCCGGCTGTCCCAGATCTCGTTCTACAGAAAAGGCTGGCTTTGAACTCACAGATCCGCCTGCCCCTGTTTCCCGAGTGCCCAGATTAAAGGCGTGCACCACCACTGCCAGGTGCCTCTTTTCTTTTTTATATAATTTTTTGCTGTGCTTGGAAAATAATGTCATAAAATTTGCTTTGTTTTTCCTTTTATCATATAAGCTGTCAGTGAAAGATTTGTGTGACAGAGTCTCAAGAAGACATGAAAATGATAGTGGGAATGGGAATTACCTATTATTGAAAATAAAGTTAAAAGTTTACTGCGGGAGCTCCTTCCACTCCTTCAGCCAATAGCCTTTGAGATACCAGCCTACTGGGCTGTGGTCTCTTTCTCTTTAAAAAGCAGCGGCAGCCCTCCTCTCGCTCTCTTGCTTCGGACTAGACTCCTTTTCCTGGTCATGTAGAGGGCTGTTGTCTAGGACAGTGTTCTGTAAGTTTATTCCTTTAAATAAATAACCCTTTTATCAATAATAATTCAAAACTGGTGTGGGATTGTTTTTTTAAATATTTATTTATTTATTATGTATACAATATTCTGTCTGTGTGTATTTCTGCAGGCCAGAAGAGGGCACCACACCTCATTACAGATGATTGTGAGCCACCATGTGGTTGCTGGGAATTGAACTCAGGACCTTAGGAAGAGCAGGCAATGCTCTTAACCACTGAGCCATCTCTCCAGTCTGCTGGTGTGGGATTGTTTCGTGCATTAGAATTTATTATAAAAGATGTATTTATTTATTATGTGTGCCTGCACACCAGAAGAGGGCACCAGATTTCGTTACAGATGGTTATGAGCCATCATGTGGTTCCTGGGAATAGAACTCAGGACATCTGGAAGAGCAATCAGTGCTCTTAACTGCTGAGCCATCTCTCAGGCCCTAGAATTTTTAATTATTGAAGAAAATACCAGATAGTAAATGTGTATCTATAAAGTATGAAGACTTTACCACTGGCCATTAGTAAAACAGCAAACAAGCCAAGAGCAAACAATATAAAGAAAATCAAGTTTCCATGCTAGGACCCAAAATCTGCCCGTGGCTATGTGTCTTGTCAAATCCCACTCTGTAAGTGTGGGCAGGTCAAGGAAGGTGGTAAAACTGACAGCCAATCAATAAGGTGACATTTGATGCCTTCTTTTAATAGACTGGAGAGAGATTCCTAAAGAAAGCTGTCCCTGGGGGCTGGAGAGATGGCTCAGTGGTTAAGAGCATTGCCCGCTCTTCCAAAGATCCTGAGTTCAACTCCCAGCAACCACATGGTGGTTCACAACCATCTGTAATGAGGTCTGGTGCCCTCTTCTGGCCTGCAGGCATACATGCAGATTATTGTATATATGCTAAATAAATAAATATTAAAAAAAAAAAAGAAAGAAAGCTGTCCCTGTGTTTGCCTCAAATAGAAAACCAGTCACACTGTGAGCACGGCATGAGAAGGGGCTGCCTCTACAGCCTGGGTGAATGCCTTCGTCCTGCAACCCCCAGGAACTGAATTCTGCCAAGCAGTGAACTGGGCTGAGGTACCAAAGCCTCAGGTTAGATTACAGCCCGGGGACAACTTGAGGAGGAACCTAGAAACCGTCTGAACTCCGGACCTATGGAATCTGCCAGATCGTGTTTATGTACTGTTCTTAGCCTCCTAAGCTTATGAAAAGCTACCATACTAATGCAGCAAAGAAAACTATTAGGGTTACCCATGTGGTGATACTATAGTTGCATTGTAGGAAATGGCTCTATACCTGAATGTCCAGTAATAGGTGTCGGGGGAGGGTATCTACTCTGCTCAGCTCTCAGAATGTCAAAAATCAATGATAAGTTTTAGGGCCACTTGACAAATATGCTAAATTGAGACCCATGCTTTGTAATCTCTGTTAAGATATTTTGAGTTATACACAGAATGTTTGAGGCTCCTCGATCTCACAGATGAAAATCTAGCATACCCCCAGTAATAAACCACAGCTGGCCTCCATGCTGGCCTGTGCAGGGGGCTGGGGCTGGGGGCAGCTAGCAAATACAATAAAAGATCTCAGTCCTCATTATGGAAAGGAAAGTACAAATGGGGAAAACTGTTCCCTGTTCAATTTGCTTCCTCTTCCTGCCCTGAACACAGCCACAGACTCAGTAAGGGTAGATCTGCACTCACCTGGTGCTGAGGCAGTGTTTTCACGAGCAGTAGAGGAATAAATGGGAAGAAATCCGCTTCTTTACCAGTGTCGTTGCACCCCTACATCAACCCGGGACGCCTCTGTCCAGACCTTATGTAAAACGGCAGTAGTAAATCTGGGCATAGAACTGTTCGTGGTCTGTTAATGGTCGCTGAATGCATTTCCACGAGTTGTTGAGTTTCCAAAGCTTCCCTTAGTCTACATATAAAGCCTTGAGCTGCTGTGCCTTAGAATTCCCCCAAATCTTCTACCTCCTACCCTCGAACCTTTGTTCTCCAAACTCACCTGGAAGGACTAGCCGACAGGAAATCATCAAACTGAGAACTGAAATCAACAAAACAGAAACAAAGAAAACAATACAAAGAATCAATGAGACCAAGAATTGGTTATTCAAGAAAATTAACAAAATAGACAAACCTTTATCCAAACTAACCAAAAGACAAAGAGAGAATATCCAAATTAACAAAATCAGAAACGAAAAGGGGGACATAACAACAGACACAGAGGAAATCCAGAGAATCATCAGGCCATACTTTGAAAACCTGTACTCCACAAAATTGGAAAACTTAAAGGAAATGGGCAATTTTCTGCATAAATATCACTTACTAAAACTAAATCAAGACCAGATAAGCAAATTAAATAGACCTATAACTGCTAAAGAAATAGAAACAGTCATCAAAAGTCTCTCAACCAAAAAAAAAAAAAAAAAAAAAGGCCAGGACCAGATGGTTTCAGCTTAGACTTCTACAAGATTTTCAAAGAACTAATACCAATACTCCTCAAATTGTTCCACACAATAGAAGGAACATTGCCAAACTCTTTTTATGAGACTACAATTACCCTGATACCCAAACCACACAAAGACATTACTAAGAAAAAGAATTGCAGACCAACCTCACTCATGAACTTTGATGTAAAAATACTCAATAAAATACTGGCAAATCGAATCTAAGAACGCATCAAAAAATCAACCACCATGACCAAGTAGGCTTCATCCCAGAGATGCATGGATGGTTCAACATAAGAAAACCTGTCAATGAATCCACTATATAAACAAACTGAAAAAAAGCACATGATCATCTCATTAGATGCTGAAAAAGCCTTTGACAAAATACAACATCCCTTCATGATAAAGGTCTTGGAGAGAGTAGGGATACAAGGAATATACCTAAACATAATAAAGACAATGTACAGCAAGCCAATAGCCAATATCAAACTAAATGGAGAAAAATTCAAAGTGATTCCATTGAAATCAGGAACAAGACAAGGTTGATCACTCTTTTTTCTTTTTCTTTTTTTTTTTTTTTCGTTTTTTTTTTGGTTTTTCGAGACAGGGTTTCTCTGTAGCTTTGGAGCCTGTCCTGGAACTAGCTCTTGTAGACTAGGCTGGCCTCGAACTCTCAGAGATCTGCCTGCCTCTGCCTCCCGAGTGCTGGGATTAAAGGCGTGCACCACCACTGCCTGGCTGGCCACCCTCTTTATATCTATTCAATATAGTACTTGAGGTCCTAGCTAGAGCAGTAAGACAACAAAAGGAGATCAAGGGGATACAAATTGGAAAAGAAGAAGTCAAACTCTCACTGTTTGCCAATGATATGATAGTTTACATAAGCGATCCCAAAAATTTTACCAATGAACTTCTACAACTCATAAACACCTTTAGTAATGTAGCAGGATACAAGATTAACTAAAAAAAAAATTAGTAGCCTTCCTGTACACAGATGATAAATGGGCTGAGAAATAAATCAGAGAAACATCACCCTCCACAATAGCCACAAACAACATAAAGTATCTTAGAATAACTCTAACCAAACAAGTGAAAGACCTGTACAACAACAACTTTAAATCTTTGAAGAAAGTAATTGAAGAAGACACCAGAAAGTGGAAAGATCTTCCATGCTCTTGGATGGGTAGAATTAACATAGTAAAAATGGCAATCTTACCAAAAGCAATCTACAGATTCAATGCAATGCCCAGCAAAATTCTTCACAGACCTCGAAAGAACAATACTCAATTTCGTATGAAAAAGCAAAAAGCCCAGGATAGCCAAAACAATCCTGTACAATAAAGGAACTTCTGTAGGCATCACAATCCCTGACTTCAAACTCTACTACAGAGCTACAGTACTGAAAACAGCCTGGTATTGGCATAAAAACAGAGAGGAGGACCGATGGAACCGAATCGAAGACCCAGATTGCAACCCATACAACTACAAACACCTGATTTTTGACAAAGAAGAAAAAATATAAAATGGAAAGAAGAAAACATTTTCAACAAATAGTGCTGGCATAACTGGATATCAACATGTAGAAGAATGAAAATAGATCCATATCTATTGCCATGCACAAAACTCAAGTCCAAATGGATCAAAGCCCGAGAGAAACAATTAATAAATGGAACCTTCTGAAACTGAGAAACTTCTGTAAAGCAAAGAATATGGTCAACAAGACAAAACAGCAGCCTACAAAATGGCAAAAGATCTTTACCAACCCCATATTGAACAGAGGGTTGGTCTCCAAAAGATACACAGAACTCAAGAAACTGATCATCAAAAGAACAAATAATCCAATAAAAAATGGGGTACAGTCCTAAACAAAGAACTCTCAACAGAGGAATCTAAAATGGCTGAAAGACACTTGAGGAAATGTTCAACACCCTTAGTTATCAGAGAAATGAAAATCAAAACAACTCTGAGATTCCATCTTATACCTATAAGAATGGCCAAAACAAAAAACACTGATGACAACTTATGCTGGAGAGGCTGTGGGGTAAAGGGAACACTGCTGCATTGCTGGTGAAACTGCAAACTGGTGCAGCTGCTTTGGAAATCAGTATGGCGATTTCTCAGGAAATTAGGAAACAATATACTTCAAGACCCAGCAATACTACTTTTGGGTATATACTCAAAGGCTGCTCAAGGACATGTGCTGAACTATGTTCATAGCAGCTTTGTTTGTCATAGCCAGAACCTGGAAACAACCTAAATGTCCCTCCACCGAATAATGGATAAAGAAGATGTGATATATTCATAACATGGAGTTTTACACAGTGGGAAAAAAATATTGACATCTTGAAATTTGTGGGCAAATGAATGAATCTAGAAAACATTGTATGGAGTGAGGTAACCCAGACCCAGAAAGACAAATATAATATGTACTCACTCATAAGTGGCTTTTAGACATAAAGCAAAGAAAAACCAGCCTACAATTCACAATCCCAGAGAACCTAGACAACAATGAGGACCCTGAGAGAGACACACATGGATCTAATTTACATGGAAAGTAGAAGATCTCCTGAGTAAATTGGAAGCATAGGGATCATGGGAGAGGGCAGAAGGGGAGGGAGGAGGAAAGGAGAGGAGCGTAGAAAAATATATAGCTCAATAAAAACAATAAAAAAAAACACCTTTGCTCTACAGATAGCATCCACTATTATCACCTCTTTGTCCTCTTGTTGTTCCTCCTCTTGCTCCTCCTTCTGCTCCTCCTCCTTTTGCTCTTCCTCCTCTTGCTCCCCTTCTTGCTCCTCCTGCTGCCAGTACTTCATCTCTCTTCTCAGTTCTACTTCTGTATGGCTTTTTCTTCCGAGAATATCGCTGACTCTCCCCTTCCACAAGCTCCGCTGGCTTCCACAGCATCATGTACATACCCTTCTGTTGGTGCTTATGCTGCAGTTTGTATCCAGAAAGTCCCTGAAAGGCCATGCACTGGTGACTTTGTAGTTACTAGAAAATGGTAGAGCATCCTGGAAGTGGGTACAGATGGCAGGAATGTTTGGTGGGTCCTTTAAAACAGTGTTGGTACTTCAGCCCCTCATCTATGCCCCTCTCTGCTTCACAGCCGCTGTGAGATAACCGTGTTGTTCCTCCATGGAATGCTTCTGCCAGGATATTCTGCCACCACTCAGGACCAAAGCAGCAAAGCCTCATGCCTGTGGATAAAAAATGCTGAATCCACTTGACAAACCAAACCTCTCCTCCCTTTAAGTTGATTTTCCTCTAATATTTGCTACCAGAAAAGAAAGCTAATATAACTAGTTCTTAACCCACGAGGTTGCAACTGTCCACTTTTTCTGTCATTTAGCTTTCTGAATGCTGAGATTTGTTCTGGCTAGCCTTGGTGGGCCATGTTCTGTGACATAGGCGAATGGAAGAAAGCTAAAAGCTATAGACCCATGTTCTTCAGAAGCTACCATGTCCTAAAACACGTCCCCCACACAGTGCTCCCACCCTAGACTAGAAGGATCCGCTGCGCACCTGCTTTCTTCCAAGTCAGTGCAAACACTGCTGTGTGCATCTCTCTTTCCCCAGGGCAATGGCGTGCCCTGCTTCCTGTCCCATACTGTGTTTTCCCTTTAACAATATGGTTACTGATTCCCGCAGAGACCTTTGCCTTTTTAGACAACTAAATATCACTCCATTCTGTGATTGTTCAGTGTCTATTTGCCAGTTCCCAACTGACTGCATTTACATTGATGTTTTTATGCTCTTTAATTTAGAAACAATTCAAAACTAAACCATTGTACGTTTACTTAGTGGGCCCTATGAATATGCATATAGAATATAATCATCGGAATAATCCTTTCCCAAAAGATGATTGTATTTTGAATTTAGAAGGATATTGCCACCTTATCTTCCATCAAACCTATCTCATTTTGCATTCTTGCCAACACTATGCATGCTTGCTTCCGGGAGCTAGAGAGACAGCTCAGCCATTAAGAGCACTGACTACTTTTCCAGAGGACCTGGGTTCAATTCCCAGCACCCACGTGTAGGCTCACAGCCATCCATAACAACCTGAGTTCTGTGGAATCTAACAGACACTCATGTGGTGCACATACCTGCATGCAGACAAAAGATTCATACTCTGGGGGCTGGAGAGATGGCTCAGAGGTTAAGAACATTGCCTGCTCTTCCAAAGGTCCTGAGTTCAATTCCCAGCAACCACATGGTGGCTCACAACCATCTGTAATGAGGTCTGGTGCCCTCTTCTGGCCTGCAGGCATACACACAGACAGACTATTGTATACATAATAAATAAATAAATATTTAAAAAAGATCCATACTCTGAAAGTAAATAAATCTATAAAAATTAAAAAAAAAGAATGTCTGCTTCCTTATGTTGATGCCTACAGATCAGATTCTTGGTCTTGGTTAATATTATAAATGCAATAATGGCATGATTTGCTTGTCTTCTATTATTAGTCAGGGTAAGCACCTTTTGTATGGTATAATGCTATGTGTAAACTTTGTGGCAGACAAGTCTGGCTAGTTCTACCAGAACTAGAGCCTCTTAGAGCCGATTAGGCATCACTTGAGATTGTTAAGAAACTAATACAAAAAAAAAAAAACTTCCAATAAAGCCAGAAATCACACAGTATACTGGAAGGGATAACCTTGGTGCCTCTTCCATCAGACATGAAGTACAGAGACCGATGGCCAGTATCACAGCTGTCTCTGTTTCAGATTCTGCTTGTTGGCTGCAACACCTGGTTCTTCCTGCTACCACCTACACCAGTAAGATGGGAACAGAGCTTCATTCATCTCTAAAGCAGTCTCACTAGGGTGTGCCTGTGGGCCAAGACCTAGGCCACATGCTTGACCCCTAGCTGCAAGAAAAGCCAAGATCTAGGCCACATGCTTGACCCCTAGCTGCAAGAAAAGCCAAGATCTAGGCCACATGCTTGACTTCTAGCTGTGGCTGATCAGCAAGTAGTGATCCCCATGGGGGAAAGCAGGATTCGAAATGTGAAAACTCCCTCAAAAATGGGAAGATATTCCAAATAGGAAGAATCTGTCTCAGTCTCCACACTATCCGTACTAACTCTCCTGGTCTTCAGTTCTGAAACAACAGCAGATGCTTCCCCAATCTATAGCATTTTCCATTCATGTCCAGTACAAGTATCTCCTTAGACCCCAGGAAATAATTAGAAAAGGAGACCATGGCTTGTACAGGTGCATCCTGAGGGGGAAACCGGCAGTGCATCCTTTTGCTAGTTGCTTTTCCAAACTTTGCTAACATCAGCCATTTAGTTAAACTATTTATGTCTATTGCACCTGCCCTAGTTTCTTTCTGTGACTGTAATAAAACACCCTGACAGAAAGCAATTTAAGGGAAAAGGAGTTTATTTTAGCTTATAATTCTACATGTTAGTCCGTTGTGGGGAAGTCAAGGCAGGAATCTGAAGCAACCAGCTACACCCACAGTAAAAGCAGAGGGTGCATACCTACATACATAGTTGCTCAACTCACTTTTTCCACTCTTAACGTAGTTCAGGACCCAGCCCATAAAGTAATACTGCCCACATTCAGGGTGAGTCCTTCCACCTCAATTAGCCCGGGTACAAAAATCCCTGCTTGGCACGGTGGCTCACACCTTCAATTTCAGCACTCAGGGAACTGAGGCCGGTAGATCTCGGTGAGTTTGAGGCCAGCCTGTTCTACCTAAAGAGTTACAGGACACGGATACACACCAAAACTTTATCAGAAACAAACAAACCAAAACACCTACCTGATAAGAATGCTCAGAAATCAACCGAATTTGATAAATTCCTGAGTGAGATGCTCTTCCAGGGTGATCCTGGCCTGTGCCAACTTGACAGTTAAAAACAACCACCATGCGAAGCTACCCTTCGTTGTGCTTCACCACATGTTAGGTCTCATGAGAGTTAAGGGTAAAACTAGTAGTTTATTATAATAGAGCTTGTGTTCTGGAGTCACTTTGTGCAGAGGGAACTTGTTCCAGTGCAGTGAAGAAATGGCCAGTGCACATGGAACTTCTGCTGTGATGCCCCCAACATTGTGAGTAGGCATTCTACCCAAAGGCAACGTGCCACACACAAGGTCTTGATGTTCTAGTATCACTTGGCAGCAAAAGTAAGTGCACAGCATGAAATATCACAAGTCACAGATGTATAGACTCACGATCTAGCCTATGAAAGTTTTCTAATCATTAGAGCAATTAAGGGATGCTTTCAACTCTCATCACCATGCAGAAATCACAAAGTTCATCCAGGTTATATTTTATTATACAGCATATTTAATTACACATACTCTACAACCTTTTCATGGTATTTATGTAAAATAGAATGTATTGGAAGCAGAGAGCACTGTTTTGGCAGCACCCTTGACACTTGTATTCTCCGTTCTCTATGATCTGACTTCCTCTGGTCATCAGCTGGCATCTGTTCTGATTCCAGGTTCTTCCCAAAGTGCACAACACAAACCATCTAAAAGGAGGCCTTACTGCTCTACTGTCCTTAGGAATGGCTTCTCAGTCCATTGACCATGAGTGGATCACTTGAGTGTCACCCTTGCCAACGTGGTGACTGTCTCCTTGCCTCCCAGTTTTTCAGCATGATGAAGGTAAAGTGTCCATTGGACAGCAATGCCTCAGAGTTAATGACACTCTTTGTGGGAACTCTGGGTTAGTCTTTCCTTTAGATCCACAGAGTTGCAAGAATTAGAACCACAAGCTCCCTAGTTTCTACTGCTTGGGTCAGCTAAAGCCTGATTAAAGTGTGCACAGATGCAAGATGGCCTCCTACCTTCTCAAAGGACCATTTCTCAAACTGTAAGTTTCAGCCATGTCAAAGATGACAGATTTGGGAGATGTGGTTCTGGTACCGCCAGAGGATTTATGGCCACATGTCCATTTCTGCATCCCATCTGTCCATCACAGCATTGTGTGAGGTTCTCAGCAAGTGGGTCAAATGGCTAATAAGCCTAAGAATAGATATCTAGGCTGGACTCTGTCAGTTAGAAAGACAAAGCCATATTCAAATACTAGTGTTATTTGTGCTTAAAAGTGACCAACATAATCCAATTGGTTGGCCATGTCACATGATCATGCCATATCATGCCTTTGCCTTGACAGGTGGAAAATTTAGTGTCAGCATCCATCTCTGGCCCACCTTCATGTGCGGTTCTCAAAGTCTCTATGCTAAAGTACTGACCTCTAGTGCCCTTGACTGTGATTTTCAAGACTGGCCATTACATATTACTCAAGATGATGTCATACTAGAGCTGGGTGTGGGGGCTACGATTCACATGGAAGCTTTATTACCAGTACCTCAAAAATGTAACTATATTTGGAGACGGGTCCTTTAAAAGATAATTAAGGTAAAATGAGGTTATGAGACTGAGTCCTAATCCATTATGAATTCTCTGCTTCCTGTGTGTCCACAATGACTTTTTCTCCTACCCAGTCATCCTTAATGTCTTTACAAGAAGAGGAGGAACAAGCAGGAGGAGTCAGTGTATAAGACTGCTTTTTATAAAGGCTGACAACCTGAGTGTCATCCCAGGACTCACATGGTGAAGAGAGAAAACCAAATGATACAAGTTGTCCTCTGACCTCTACACATGAGCTGTACACACACACACACACACACACACACACACACACACACACACACACACACACGCAGGCACAGCCAAACTAAATAAAATGTGATTGAAACGGGGTGGGGGAGGAAGAGGAAGAGACACCGTGAAGGATGGGCAATCATGGAGAAATCAGTGAGACAGCACAGTGAGAAGATCGCCATCTACTGGACAAAACGAGAGATAGCAGGCGGAAGCAAACACCAGGATTGGGGATTTTCAGGCCCCAGAACTCTGAAACAAACTCTTGTTTAAAGGACCCAGTCTGTGCTGTTTTGGTATCTCCAACTGGCTAACACCAACAGCTACATGGAATGGCATAAGACACACCTGATCCTGTTAATCTGTTCTAGCGCTGGGATCACATGGGACACAGTAGCTGCCACTAAGATCATCTTTACAGCTATGTCAGGATACACGGTCACCCTGCAGGTATCACGTGTTTGTTTGTCGTTGAGGGTGATGAGAATCCTGGTGAATAGGAATACAGTGATCGTGGTGCCTGTTGCACGCTTTGATTTAGGAATCAAATGTTAGACATTTTTACATTATCCCAGGAAGTGATACAAGCTAGATGCACTGTTCTGGCTGGCTTCTATGGGCCTTCCCTTTTATATTTTTATATCCCAAAGCCTGGGAATCTAGCATAGGCATTATGTCAAAACAAAATACGGTTATTCCGCTTATGCATTCAGAGACTGATTGCCAACTGGGTCTCCAGACCCTCGCAGTTAGGCAAATCTGTACCAGGAGTCGTTTGTCACAGATACTCAAGGATAATTCCTAAGCAAAGATTCTTGAACTTTATTGTGATGACTTCCTCAGCTTCCTGGTCATCCAACTTTGATTTTTTTTTTAGAGATTTATTTATTTATTATGCATACAATGTTCTGTTAACATACACACACCAGAAGAGGCAGCAGAGGATGGTTAGGGTGCTGGTTCTCCAAACCCAGTGCATACATTTTAACTGCTTCTATAAAGGATGTGTGTCCCCATGTCCTCCCCTAGAGAAAAATAGTGGGTTTCCTAGTCTATTTAATATTTGAACACAATGCATCCAAATCTCTGAATGGATTTTTTATATTTATTTATTTATTTATTTATTTATTTATTTATTTATTTATTTATTTACTATGTATACAGTATTTGTCTTTGTGTATGTCTCCAGGCCGGAAGAGTGAACCAGACCTCATTACAGATGGTTGTGAGCCACCATGTGGTTGCTGGGAATTGAACTCAGGACCTTTGGAAGAGCAGGCACTGCTCTTAACCACTGAGCCATATCCCATTATCAGGCATGGATTTTTCTATATTTCTGAGACTAGCTTATTAACAAATTCACACTTTCTTCTTCAATCCATGACATGTTATTGATCCTCTTTCCTGGAAGAGTGTTCCTCAATCTGAAAGTCTCCTTCATCTAACTTTACACCCCCCCCTTCTTCATTCCCAACCAGGTTCCCTCAGAACGGGCCTCCATGTGTGCTTTTGTGGGTACCCATTGGAAGTGAGTCTTCTACTCATGCAATATAATTGCATCTTTGGGATTTGAGCTGAAGCATGTGTATTTTATAACCAAATCATGAAGTCATGTTGCTGAACATGAACAACTTTATGACTAGGTAGTTCACATGGCACCCTGCCCGCAATGGGCTGGTATTTAGTAAGTAGCCATTGGAATCCCAGTCTCGGCCTCCATCTTTGGAGGCCCCTCCCCTGTGCCCCTAGACCATTGACCCCTCCCTGAGGAGAGTCAAGGTAGCCCACCAAACCTTGACCCCTCCCCCAGGAAAGGTCAAGACCTCTCCCACAGCTTATTTAAACTGCTTTCCAGAAAACAAACACGTGGCTTTCCCTCTTCCTCTCTGGTGATCCACACTGGCAGCTTGGCTTCCTGTTTCCCCTCGAGGGGGGAGGGGAGCCACCCAGGAGCGCAGGCGTCTAATTAAACCTGGATATCTTTTAATTTGACCTGACTTGGTTTGATTGGGATTATTTTGCATCGGCGGAGTGGCTCGGTGAGGAAAATATTCCTGACACCCATGTGTGTGCGTGTTGACAGATACTCGGTGGATTTCACATTTTTATTATGGAGGAAAACAGTGCAATGGCGGCACGCACTTTTTATATCACCATTGGGAAACTAAGGCAGAAAGGTTACAAGTTCAAGGCCATCTTGGGCTAAATCGCAAGGCCCTGGCTCAAAAGCCCAGACAAAAGGAAAACAAGTAAGCACAGAAGGAAAGGGCAAAAGAAAGAACAAAGGAAGTGGGAGAGGGAGGAAGGGAAGGAGGAAGTGACCAGGGTAATGTAGTATATTTTCTACTTTGCTGAAAAGACTTCACTCTATCCCAAGCCATATGTGGCAAAGACTTCATAGGCCTGAAATGAGATTTGGCCGCGTGTGTTTGAAGAAAACCATTCTCTATCCTTTGGTATGAACCTGGTACTTTCAGTTCTCAGGTTCTGATTGTCAGTGTAATGCAATTGTGGGGGCCAGCCATAATAAGCTAGATATGGACAGGTCCCCAAAGGAAGTTCTTTATTCCCAACCATTATCATCTGCCAGAGTAGAACTCGGCCCTTGATAAATTTAATAGGAGGCCTGAGTCTCAGTAGTTTACCCTGAGGCAATACCTGGTTGCAGGACCGGACCGCGGCCCAAGAGCAGACCATTCAAGGAAATGCCTAACATTCCAACCGCTGTAGATAGGATCACCTGCCAGTGCACATTCACCAGGACACCCCTAAACAAATGTCAGCCAATCAGGGGTCCTGGACCTCAGAGACCCCTCACCCCCACCTTTACTACTATAAAAACCCAATTCTAATTGAGCTCAGAGCTCTCTGGTTATTCCAATACGTTGGACATGCGGAGAGACCGAGTTTGCGAACTTGATTAAAATAAAGGCTCTCTGTTTTTACATACGGGACTCTTGGTTTCCTTGTTGGCTTTAGTGGGGATTTTGCAGATTTGGGCATAACAATAATAGAATAAACCAGCCCTGCTACACTAACCCAAATTGTTATCTTACCAGAATAAAAAGTCCCCAACATGAAACAAAACAAAAAAAATCAGCAAACCTTTTCCAAGCATCTCCTTTTTTTTTTTTTTTTTGTGACATTAAACTTTATGATGGGAGCCGAGTGTGCCCAGACACTTCCGCCATCCTTTTGACGCAGTTGAGGATAAGCAGCATCATTTTTGTCTGCCATCTGACTTCAACTTGTGTTTCAGGACCCTGAGCTAACACGACCCAAATTGTGACTGTCATCTTCCCTTCTTGAACTGTGACCTTGGGTTGAGCGAGCACAGGGATGTATCCCTTAGCTGACACTCTCACGTGTTTTCCTGTAGTAGATCCAGGGATATACGAAGACGCATAAGCTCATTGAACGAACTACACATACTTCTCTGCTAGAAGAGGGTATTGTTCTGTGAATAAGTCTGTGTTCTCCTTCCTTATTCCAGTAATAGATCTTTCTCTACATCAGAGAGAGAGAAAGAGAGAGAGAGAGAGAGAGAGATCCCCACTAAGATTCCTAAACTATTATTGCTGGGCAGTCACATTCCTGTGATTTTTGGTTTTACATCAGTGACCCCTGGGGTGTGCTGGGGTTCTTGTCTTCGTGGTTGAGGATTCAATGTGAGTAGAGACTGAGAGGAACCACCATGTATGTACTTGTAAGGTAATTGCTTGCGTGACTGGACCTTTTTGCACGGAGGAATCTGTCTCTTTGTGAGGAGAAACCGGAAGTGCCTCACCTGGCAAGGAACATTCACGGGATCTGAGCGTTTAAGAAGCCCAGCGTCACCTCAGTCTTGCGAGTGTCCCCACTCTTAAGTCTCACGGCCCCACTATCCTTCAGAAAATCCACTGCCGTCATAATCTATAAAGTATTTAAATTCAGTTACCTATGGGTTTTTTTATATTTAACTTTCTTACGCTTCGAAGCGGCAAATGACAACACAGCATTCTAGAATTGACAGAGGCTTCTTGCTTTCCATCACAGTGAGTTCAGCCAAGATTTCAAGTCTGACCTGAGCATATTCTCTGCTCGCTCCTTCCCTCCCTTCCTCCCCTCCCCCCACCCCAGAGATCAAGCCTGTGACCTCAAGCATGCAAGTGCTTGCTTGACCCCTGAGCTGCATCCCAGCCTCTCTACTCTCTTTACTTTTCTAGCGCAACTGGAAACTAGCAGCCAGCACCACACTGCAGAGAAAGGAATTCACTCTGGCCACGTTAGCCAGAGAAGTACAAAATCATTATAGGGACTAGAAAGGAAGACTCAAGTTTATGGTCTTAAACTGTACCGCACGCCTAAAGAAGACAAGAGTTCTTGAGTCACTGCCCCCATCAGCATCAAAGTCCACAGAAAATGTTAATTATCCTGTAGCAAACACTGGTGCCACTTTGCATTGGGCAATGAACCTGTAAGTCACAGAAAAATGAGCTGTCTTCACTTGTCCTAAATTAGCAAAAACAGATCTTTACAGAGCCAGTTTCCAGTTACTGATCATTTATGAATCCACATGCCTCACAGTTGCGCCTGTTAGCAGCTAGGTCACATACCGTTGCCCTCCCTAGCTGGGAATTCATGAAGTGTAGCATGGCCATTCCCCAAAGATAAAAAGGTTATTCCCAATGAGCAAAATGAAGAATAATGATACACATGTATAAAATATCATAATGAAGCTCGTTGTTTTGTGTGCTAACTTAGAAAACAAAAAGCTATCTAAGGGGCCGGAGAGTTGGCTCAGTGGTAAAGAGCACTGGCTGCTCTTCCAGAGAATGCAGGTTCAATTCCCAGCACCCACAGGGCAGCAGCCACGGCTGTTAACTCCAGTTCCATGGTATCTGTCGCCCTCTTCTGGTCTCTGTGGGCACTGCATGCACATGGTTCACATACGTTCAGGCAAAAGACCCTTACAAATTAAACATTAAATAAATAAATAAGTAATTTTAAAAGGTATATATTTGTACATATGTATATACTTATCTCTATATATACATGTTATTTAAAATTACAAAAGAAGTCATGAAAAGAAAAAGTGCAAACTGTGGTATGTTCACTTCATTTTTGATGAGCTAAGTCATCAAACTTATTTTGGTTTTTCTCCCCTTTTCTATTGTGCAGCTTCAGTTTCTGATGAACTCTTCCTGGGATGCCTTTTGCTTACAATGCTGTTTATCACTAAGCATAATTTGTTATATAGTCATATTACCGAGTCCCTCAAAAAACAGTTTTTGCTAATGTCAAAATTAGAAAATTTTCATGAGAAAAGAAATAACCAAGTGTGGTGGCACACACCTTTAATCCTAGCACTCAGGAGACAGAAGCAGGTGCATCTCTGACTTGGAGGCCAGCCTGCTCTACAGAACGAGTTCCAGGACAGCCAGAGCTGAGAAACCCTGTCTCAAAAAACCAATCAAACACACAAACCAACCCAGAACAAAACAAGGCAAATCAGACAAATCAACACGAAGGTCCTTGTCCTCTTGCGTGTTTCTTTTTCTTTTCCATTCTGTGGTTGAGTCTCTGGTGAATTTGACAGTTTACTGTGAATGCTTTTTGGCTCATCTCTCTTCCAGTTCGTCCAATTCAAGTACCTTTTAACTTGGGGGAGGGGGTGAACTCAATCATGTAAGTGAATTGTTATATTGCACTGTTGGGTGTGAAACAAGTCCTCTGCCACCAAGCCACATCACTACGCTCTCATTTGCTATGGTTATTTTTACTTCCCAACTCAAATTCAAGCTACCTGAAGACAGAGTAGCCAGACACAGAGATAAGCCAGACTCTTAATCAGCCTGATTGCTTAGTTCAGCTGGAATAAATACTTTGTAGCTGTGTCAAACTCCAAGCCAGCTAGCTCACATTGGTGTTCCTCAGGTGAAACAGTTAACACAAGACAAAATCAGAGCTGTCGAAGCCTTGCTGGAAACCTCATCTCTGGCTTCACAACGAAGCAGTGTGGAAGTTTATCTCAATCGTCACAATGAAGCAGAATGGGTGGAATGAGGCCTGGCGACATTCCCCACTACCTGGGATGGAAAAGTCAGCTTCTACGGAAATATTCGTGTGGACAGAAAGTTTTGTCTCCAAATAGAGCCACACTATTTCACATTGCATTTTAAACATTTTGTTAGTTTTTTAAAACACAAAATGCAAAAGTTACATAAAATAAAGCCATCTCTACACCTAGATATGTGGGCACTTGTGATGACACCGTCATTTCTCTTTCTTAATTGCCACAGCAGAAGCCACACTCTCGGTTTTAAGACCATGTCGGTTCTCTGTGCCTGCCTGGGTCAGAGTGTGGCTAAATAAACAGATGGGCAGAACTCTAATCTAGGTTCTGATAAACGCAGCTTTGTTTCCAGTCTGGAAGATGATTGTCAGGGGGCATGTTTAGTTAATAAACACAGGCATTGCTTGATAAAGGATCCAACAAAAGGGTAAGATTTTTCCTTCAGCTTCCCGGAAGGAAAATGGGCAAAACTGGAGTCGTAAGATGAAAAGAGAAACCTTCCCCTGGAGAGGGCCCGCCTCCTGGAGAGGGCCTGCTCACAGGGCTAAGAGGGCATAGGGAGACAGCAGTCCTGAGTTTCAACTCTGACACTTATGCCACCCGCTCATTTTGAGAAACTGGAACCTGTCACTGAACTCCTCTGAGCATCACGTTCCTCTTATAAGGTAGGAAAACGCACATCTACCAAAGTTGTAGAGACAGACAAAAGTTTGGCATTAACACAAATTATAAAATAATGGGAATGTCTGTTGTAATGGTAGTACCAGCTTTATGGCTCTTATTTTCATTGATTACACAAAAGCAGTGCTTTTCTTCCCCCCTCATTGAGTTGTTTTTGTGAAAAATGAACCCATTTGGAGCCATGTCTTGTTGCACACTAGAATTTCAAGACTGTTAATTCACTTGCAATGGGTTAAGACAAAGATTTACTGGCAAAATTTGTAAAATGCATATCTTCAAAAAGAAAAGCACAGGTTCCCCTGCACTTTGCCCTCCCTACCCTTTCCCCAATATTTTTCTTTATTCCCGAGAAGTGCACTCGGTCCAAGGGCCTCCCTGAGCATCCGCTATAGTTCTCCATTCAGGAGGGCCTACCTCATTGTTGATAGGAAGCAGCATTTTTGGTAGTGGAATAAAAACTTGCTTGTCAACACAAGCTCTGGGTTTGGATGGCCAGGATGTACTAGCAGAAAAGTAAAAGTTAATGAGCCGTCAACAGGCTATTGTCCATGGGAAGCCGGATTTAGGCCCGGCTGCTCTCAGAGCTAGATAGCCAGAGACAGCACGAGAACAAGGACGGGTGTTGGCAGTTTGGTATAGATTCCTTAGTGGGTAATTGCAGGCGGATGCCTCCTTTGGCCCCAGAGGAGACTGGAGAGGGTGAAAAACAACAAGAGGTGTTGGTGTTTGAGCTTCAGACTTGGAGGTGGGGCAGCCGAGACTGGCACTATCACATGTGAGGGCTTAGGTGAAACTGAAACACAAGCCAAGTGGGATGAGAACTGTCATAGGTCCTTGTGAGTGCAGGGCTGAGGGTGGATGTGCAGACTGGTTCTGGCTATTGGTAGCTGGCCTTGTAGAGACTATGGGGGGAGGGGGGGGAACAGGAAGGTCAGTTTCTTTACACAAATGAAATCTTGAAGGCTGAGTGCTTTCAAGCCAGAGCCATTACCTTCACTCTTGGTGTGGGTTTGTAGAGCATTTTCAGTGCCCTCTGACACATGTAAAGATTAATTTATGGGCCATCAAATGAATAAAATAATTTTAATTCATAAATAATCTCTTTTCTTTTTTAAGATTTATTTTTATTATTCGTGTGTGTTTGCGTGTGTGCATGTGCATGCATGTGTGCATGTGCCCACAGAAGTCAGAAGAGAGCACTAGATCCTTTGGAACTAGAGTTCCCAGGGATTGGGAGCCCCCAAACATGGTTGCTGGGAACCAAACTCAGGTCTCTTAACAGCTGAGTCACTTCACCAACCCCTCATAAATAATCCTGAACAAGAATAAAGCAACTGAGCCAGACACGGTGGCACACGCCTTCAGTCCCAGCACCCGGGAGGCAGAGGCAGGTGGATCTTTGAGTTCGAGGGCAGCCTGGTCTACACAGCAAGTTCCACCACAGTCAAGGGCTACACAGAGAAACCTTGTCTCAAAAAACCAACTGAACAAACAACTAACTAGCTAAATAAGTAAAGCAAGCAACTAAAGATTGACAAATATGAGAGAGGATTTCAAAGGAAAAGAGAAACCAGGACAAACAAACAAGCAAATGAAAACCTGGTTGATTATATGTAAAGGAACCCACTGGGTTTACTCTGGCTTAAAGCCCCCTTCCTGCCACGAGGCTGCTTGCCTGCTGTGGGCTGACCTCTATGCTTAACTCAGTGATGTGGCTCTCCTTTTCACTATTTGCTCTGGGGGAAAAAAAATGAAGTTGAGAAAGTCTCCGAAGGACCAATAGATTATCAGAAGACAGAAGACGCTGAGAAAGGATTAGTGGGTGAGCCCACCAATAGCAGAAGTCCTAGGGAGTCAGAGAAAACCCAAGGACAGGGAAAGTCAGTGAGGAAGTAATATAGAATTAACTACCAGCTCCAACACCCATTTCCATGCATAGTGAAATTTTGTAGGAATATAAATACCAGAGGAAGAAAGGATAGTGCAATGGCAAGAAATTAAGAAATGATTGCAACTTTAGCTTTTATTTTTCTTTTGAGACAGGGTTTCTCTGTGTAGTCCTGGCTGTTGTAGAATGTGTCTTGCTATGTAGCCCAGTCTGGCCTTGAGCGCACAGAGATCCGCCTGCCTCTGCCTCCCAGGTGCTGGGATTAAAGGCGCCACTATGCCTTGTGTGTTTGCTTTTTAAAAAAAAAATATTTATTTATTATGTATACAATATTCTGTCTCTGTGTATGCCTGAAGGACAGAAGGGGGCACCAGACCTCATTACAGATGGTTGATGAGCCACCATGTGGTTACTGGGAATTGAACTCAGGACCTTTAGGAAGAGCAGGCAATGCTCTTAACCACTGAGCCATCTTTCCAGCCCCGTGTATTTGCTTTTTGAGACTGAGAAGGAACTCCCTGTGTAACCCAGCCCGGCCAGGAGCTCACAGCAGCTGTCTTGCATCAACACTCTGAGTGCTAGGTCAGGTCTGACGGCCACACCCAGCTCACCTTCGGCTTTCTAAGCAGAGCAGAGCTGCCTCCAAAATTCCAAAAGAAAAACATTTCCTCCCTTGGCCCTCTTGAAATATCAATTAATAGGAAGACCAAATAAAAACATATTAATCAAGGACTAGCTCAAAAACCATATGTCCCAAGTATCCTTTCCCTGAAGCTCTACTGGAGACTGTCTCCCAGAACATCAATAAAACAAATCAAATTAATGGGACTGCTGTGGGGGCAGGGACTGTCAGGATGATGAAGGGGGAATATTCCAGGGTAATACAGACGTCATCCTTGTAAGCTGCAGTTCAAGTCTCTCATGGCTGTGCCTTTGCCCTTGTCTGATGCACCTGGCCTGACGAGTCACTGAGGCAAAACAGGCTTTAACTCAAATAAGAGGAAGTTGGAGGCCATTAGCAAGAGAACCAAACCACAAGAAAGGCAGCGTGAATTCAAGGTATGGCAGAAAAAGGAAGCCCTTGAATGACACTGTGTTAGGCTTAGAGTGAGACTCGCCTGACCGGAGACTGTGGAAGAGAGAAGACTATGAGGGTAGGGAAGGACAGGAGAATAACAACAGAGGTGTACACATGTACGTACGGACACACACACACACACACACACACACACACACACACACACACACACACACAGTAAAGCAAGAGAAAGGGATGCAGTAAGTGATTCCACACACAGTGGAAATAGCAGCTCTGAAAACATGCACACAGGCCGACTGCTCTCAAGACTAAAGACCGAGTTAATAACCAAACCCCAAGATCAAGTTGAATGTGCCTTGAAGCGCAAAGAAACGATTTACCATGAAGAAGCTTGTTCACATAGTTGGATCTTTTAGCTTAGTGAATCAGCTTCTACCTTTCTGCACATTTGCTAAAAACACATCTGCTGAAAAGAGAATATTCTCTCCTTTCTCCTGCAGAACTGGAGACCCCACCCAGATCACTGTGCACGCTAGGCGCAGTGCCATACAGTGAGCTCCACTCTGATTCCAAGCAACATTTTACTAAAGCCGTCATGCCAGCAAATGACCCTTGGTAAGCGAGAAGTAAAAAGAGGCCCCATTGTGTAAGTATGGGGATGCAATGAGAAACAGCGCATTGAGCGGCAGGAATTACAGGAGCTGCAATGCACTGCTGTCCTGTTGCTGCTCTGTCCCGTGTGCTTTGATGAATGTTGGTGACCCTAGTCTGTCTTCTGCTCAGTGTGCAAGTGCTGGTTCTGAATTTGGGAGTTTCTCATTAGCTGAACGCTTTGGACAGTCAGAAAACGAACTCTTCCAGACTTTGGCATGTAAATATGACACAGACTTAGTCATTCAGACAGATTCAAGTGAAACCTAGTCAGGACCTAACAGTGAGGATGGGTCAGGACCCACTCTGGCCTCCTGGGAGCCAATGGCAGGACTGGCATCGACTGGAGGGACCTGGTGGGGTTGTTCTGGGGCTAGCGCTGAGGCTACCATTCTGCCATCCAATAGTGACAGCAGTCACACAGTCATCGAATGGTTTTCTTTGCCATATGGCTCTAGATGCTCAGTTTACCTGATTTTCAAATGTGTTTTCCCTTTAACTAAGTCTTATTTTTTTTCCCAAAATTACCCAGTCTGGTTTACTCTGTTTTTTTTTTTTGCTTTGTTTTAATTAAGTACAATGATGCTACAAGTTCTAACGAGCTATTAATGCAATAAATAAACATTTGAACGGGAGAGAAAAATCATATTAATTGCTATTTATAGATTTCCCTATATAGAGCATCCTGGATAGCTAATTTTGAAAATGCCAGTTAGAATAAATGGAATAATTTAATGACATATCCGGTTATAAGATAACGTAGATGTTAATGCTTCTGTTAAGGAAATAGCAATTAACAACCTTTTTCTTTTATCCTTTTCTTTTTTAAATAACTGTGACAGGGCTGGTGAGGTGGTTTCAAGAGTGATGGGCTTATCGTCCAAACTTCACGACATGAGAGCAGTCCCTGGAGCCTCATACAGGCGGAAGGAGAGAACCAGCTCCACAGAATTGTCCTCTGGCCTGCACACACATACCACGTTGTGTGCGTACTCATCATACAATAATAAAAATGAATATTTAAAAACACTTCCAATGACGACAGAAATAATGGCATACTTACATGCATTCTTTTTACATTTTTATTTGTTCTTTGTTAATCTCATTCATGAATATGAACTATTACATCATACTCACTCCCACTCCCTCCCCCATTCCTCCCAGGTCTCCTTCCCACACTCCCATACCAATTTCAGACCCCTTTTCTTCCCTCTCTTTCTTTCCTTCCCTCTTTTCTCTATAGTCAGTGCTGCCCATATATGCATGGGTAATGTGGCAGGGGGCCATACCTCTGAAGAATGCTCTCTGTCCCCCTGCTGGGAACCATGGGCTGCCTATGGCTCCTCAGTTACACTGCCATCTCCTGAACCCCTTTCTCTCTATGCTGGGGTGTTAACTGGCTTGATCTTGTGCTGCCAGCCACAGCTTGTGATTTCACGAGTGCAATTGTCCTGTTGAGTCCATAAGACAATGTTTCACAGCTGTCACCAGCCTCTGGATCTTCCCATCTTTCTACCCCCACCTCCACTATGTTCCCCGAGCCTTGGAGGGGAGGGGTAGGAGATAGATGTCCCACTATGGTTGCCTACATGGTGACCAGCTGTGAGTCTGTACGAACTGCCACCCAATACATAAAGAAGCTTCCCCGGTGAGGGATGAGAGGTACGCTACTCTGTGGGCATAAGGGGAAGTTTTGAAGGCAGTTTGATATCATGTCCCTTTAGCATAATAATAATACATAATAATAAATAATACTTACATAATAGTAGTAAGATCTTTGGCCTCTCCAGTCATGGGTTCTTGGCCAGGCTTATAGCACCAGGCATGAATTTGTTTTTAAAATATGTGCATTTTAAAGTAAAGCCTAAATGAAGACAATATTTAAAATTCTCAGACTACAATCTAGAAAAGCCTGAACATTGAAAGTCTTAATTCTCCCGAAAATTTCTCTGTAAGTTTAAAACACCTGAAACATTTTGTTATGTTTGCACACGCCTTTAATCCTGGCAGAGGCCAGTGGATCTATGAGTTTGAAGCCAGCGTGGTCTACAGAGCAGTTCTAGGACAGGCTCCAAAGCTACACAGAGGAAACCTGTCTCGAAAAACGAAAACCCAAACCAAACCAAATCAAACCAAACAAACAAACATCCCGAAAAACCCAACAAGAAAAACCCATTTTATTGCATTTACTGATTGTGTGCGTACACACACGCACGTGCCTGTGCACATCTATGTACATGCCTCTACAAATAGATGCTGCCGAGGCACACAGTGTGCGGATAGGGGGCCTCTTCTCTCCTTCCACAGCATGGGCCCCTGAGACTGCCCTCCGACGGTCAGGCTCCACAGCAAGGGCCTTTACCTGCTAAGCCATCTGGACAGCCTTCCACATTTTTTACCTAGGCTCTGCAAGTCTACTTTTGATTGTGAAAAGTGGGTTCGCAAGGATCTATGGAGTGAAACTAAGAACAGTAACGGGGAACCCAGAGATGACTGATGAAGACTTGCGCTCTTGATGCCACAGCGTTTGGAATCCTTGCGTGAAAAGTTAAAGTAATTCATGGTGAAGAACAGACAATAATTCATGCATGAATGAGAACTACTACTTAGCAAACATTATATTTAAAAATAGCAAGAAGAAGCAGGGTGGTGGTGTGCACGCCTTTAATCTCAGCACTCAGGAGGCAGAGGCAGATGGATCTCTTGTGAGTTCAAGGCCAGCCTGGTCTACAGAGCAAGTTCCAGGACAACCAGGGCTATAAGGAGAGAACTTGTCTGGAAAAACAATAGCCACAACTGGTGTGGGAAGTCCTTCTGTATATGTGTTGCTTTTATTGGCTAATGAATAAAGAATCTGCCTTGGCCTGTGATAGGGCAGAAGAGAGCCAGGCAGGGAAAACCAAACTGAATGCTGGGAGAAAGAAGGCAGAGTAAGGAGACGCCATGTAGCCCGGCCGGAGACAGACGCTGGGGGTGGAACTTTACCAAGTAAGCCACAGCCATGTGGAGAAGTTTCTGTGTGGTTATTTCGGGATTGAGCAGCCGGGAACAAACAAGCGGCCTCCTGCTACAACATAACAACAACAACAACAACAACAACCAAAACAAAACAAAAACTGTGAGAAGAAGTAGAGTAATGATACCTTTTTTTCTTTGTGAAACTGGCCTATGCTATGTAGCTCAGGCCAGCCTTGAACTCACCATTTTCCTGCCTCAAACTCCAATAGATGGCTTTTTATCTAGCAAATTTTGGTGTTTTTTGACAAATTTAAATTCTTTACATACTATATTAAGCAATAATAATCTAAGTTAATTAGTCATAAAGATAAAACCATAAACTTGCTCATAGGCTCTCAAAATTTTTCACTTATTTTTAGAATAGGAAAAACCTTGTATGTCTAAAGCCTGAGATTCTTCCATATACAGAACTTAGAGGATCAGTTTAAAAGATGGCTCAGTAGCTAAAAGCACTGCTGCTCTTGCAGAGGACCTGGGTTAGGTTTCTGTCACATGGCAGCTCACAAGAGTCTGTAACTTCACTTCCAGGGTATATGCTGCCCTCTTTTGGCCGCTTTGGGAACTGCATGCATGTGATGCGTTTGCAGGCAGACAAAACGCCCTATACACAAAAACAAATTCTTTTTTTTTTTTTAAGCTTACAAGAAAAATTGTGGGGCTGGAGAAATGGCTCAGAGGTTAAGAGCACTGGCTACTCTTTCAGAGATCCTGAGTTCAATTCCCAGCAACCACATGGTAGCTTACAGCCATCTGTAATGAGATCTGGTGCCCTCTTCTGGCGTGCAGGCATACATGGAGGCAGAATGTTGTATACATAATAAATAAATAAACCTTTAAAAAAAGAAAGAAAATTGCTTTTTGTGGGGAGGGGTTTGAGACAGGGTTTATCTATATAACCCTGACTGTCCCGGAACTTGCTTTGCAGGCTAGGCTGGCCTCGAACTCAAAGATCCACCTGCCTCCCAAATGAGTGCTTTGCCATGGGCAAAGAATTACACCTTATGAAAACCAACATTAAACAAAAATAAAATGTATATTGGGAGAAAGATCTGTGCCAAAGGCTTAATATCTGTGATGCTAAAACCTTGCAAGAACCCACTAGACAAAATATAGGACAAGAAACGTAAAGGATGGATCCAGCCATTAGTCACTGAGCCAGACTAAGCGGCAAGTTCATTCACATGTTGACGTCTGTGGAGGAGGATCTCGGTGTCTCCCTGATCTTTGAGGGACTGGATCATGTTCCCACCTGTCTGAGGCTTTCAGGGCTCCTTGGCCTTGGTAAAGCTTTGAGAAAAGAATGTTGTTAATGTTAGCCCCTTAGTTTGAATGATAGGTGAGACCAGAGAAACAGTAGTAGGTGAAGTAACTGGCTCCATAAGGAGTCGGAAGGAATTCTGAAATTCAAGGACAGAGCCAAAAAGGAGGTGGTCACAGGCAACCGTCTGTGGCATCACCTAGCGGACAGTGCCATTGGCTTGCCTGTGGCTGGCATATGCACGTCAAAGCCTCCATCTAACTGCAGTTTCATAACCTGCAAGATATAGATGCCACACATTTCTTTTACTGTATCAAAACACCTGAGACAATCAACCTTAAAAGAGGGACGATTTGTTTTGGTTCATGGTTTCAGAGGTTCCAGTCTATGACCAGTCGACCCTGTTGCTTTGAAACTATGGGAGACAGTACTTTGGAGCTCTGGGGGTCAGTGGTGAAGGGGACTGCTCAGCTCAGAGCGGCTTGGGAAGCAAATGGAGGAAAGAAAGGCAGTGGAAGGAGCCTAGTAGCCTCCTTCGGGTGCAAGCCTTTGCTAAGCTAGCTTCCTTCTGCTGGCCCCAGTTCCTAGGGCTCTCCCACTTTGCAGTGCTGCAATAGGGTGGAGTCCAATCCAGCAGCATGCGGTCGGTTCATGTGAGATCCAAACCGTACATAACTCAGTTCCCTTGTTCAGAAAGCACACAGAAGTCCATAGGAAAGAATGCTGTTTCAAGCTTTTACCACTGTTGTGCGGTCTCTCTCTTGGTTTGTACTGGCTTCTTTATTTGCTACTTAATATTCTAAGGGAGGAAAAGGTATTGGGAAGAATTTTGCTCAAGTTAGTGTGCAGCATCACTATGAGAGAATTTCACTTAGAAAAGCACTGAAATCGGCCGGGCGGTGGTGGCGCACATCTTTAATCCCAGCACCCAGGAGGCAGAGGCAGGTGGATCTCTGTGAGTTCGAGACCAGCCTGGTCTACAAGAGCTAGGTCCAGGACAGGCTCCAAAGCTACAGAGAAACCCTGTCTCAAAAAACCAAAAAAAAAAAGCACTGAAATTGATTTATGTTTCATAGTGTGTGTGTGTGTGTGTATGTGTGTGTATTTGAGACAAGTTATTATGCTGTAGCCCAGGCTGGCCTGGAATTAAGTATTTGAATAAGACTGGCCTCAAACTCATGATTCTCCTGCTTCAGCCTCCCACGTCCAGGAATTATAAATGTGCATACTTGACTTTCCTGTACATTTTTGCTCTTATCAAATAAGCAGAAATGATGCATGAAAAATAACTTTGAAATTATTCACTTCTTATCCATCTTTATTTTACCAATCCTCTTTGCTTGGGTCTTCCATACAATACATTTTGATCATATTCTTTTCCTTCTCCCAGCTCAGCTCAGAATTTTCTCCCCCTCCATACAACCCAACTTCATGGACTTTCTCTCTCTTAAATAAAGCAAAACCAAAACTGAAACAAAAGGTACACTAACGGCATCAAGGCCCATTTGTGTTGGTCAATGATTTCTAAGTATTTAGCCTGCTTGGGGTATAGGTAATATATCTAGTGTCATTCCACTGAAGAAAGTTGATATTTCTCCTCCCAGCAGCTGTCGCTTACAAATCATTTCTTCTCTGTGCGTGAGATTTTGTGCCCATTTTGCCTTCTCCGTGCTGGGATTTTGTATGGCTTGAGCTCCTGAAAGTCTTGCCTGAGTTGTTACCATCTCTGAGATTCCACGTGCATCAACACCACTGTGGCTAGAAAACACTGCTTCCGTGAAGTCATCCACTCCTTCTTACACACAGATCCCTGAGCCTTGATGGGGAGGGATTGAAAAACACATCCAATTTGGGGCTGAGTGCTTCAAAGCCTCTTACTTTCCGTACGTTGTTCAGTTGTGGGTCTCTGTGGTAATTGCCACCCCCTGGGAGAAGAACCTTCCCTACTGAGGTCTGATGCACTGATCTATGGGTATGACAATTTGTCATTAGGAGCATGTTCTTTTAGCAGAATAGTATTTGTAGGTGTTCCCCTAGAGCCCAAGACCTAGCTAGTCTCAGGTTCTTGGCTTCATCGGCAGTACAAGGTATGGGTTCCAGCTCATGGAGGGGGCTTTATAGCCAATCAAAAGTAGTTGGTTATGTCTATAACATTTGGGCCACCATTGCACCAGTGGGCATGGCTTACAAGCAGGTCACTATGGCAGCATACAGGATTTTTAGCTGGGGAAAATTGATGATGGCTTCTCCCTCTGGTTGTATGTATAGCTATGGAAGCCAGTCAGTAGGGGTCATTTTTGATTCAGTACCAGTTTGATATCTCCATGTTCTACAGCATGAGCATGTGGTATCTTTAACAGTAGGGTTTCAGATAGTAGAGGAAAATCAATACCTTTGGCAATAGCCTAAAATGTATAGCAGGCCTAAGGGACCCCTTTGGTCAATGTTTGCAAAGAGATGTAATCCATTTCCAGTACTCGGGATTCTATTTGGTAGCACGTGAGGTCTAGTTGGAGTATTGTCTCCCCCATTATGTGGTGACTCTGTTTAAATTCCCTTTATATGTGCATACATTTTAGGAAGCTTCTGCAGTAGTAGGTTTCAATATGGCTTTTCGAAAGACCTTTGGGACCCGGAGTGACAGCTCAGTAGTTTTAATTTGCATTGCCCTGGTGGCTAAGGATGCTAAACATTTTTTTAAAAAGTGTTTCTCAGCAATTTGCAGTTTATTTTTTGAGAGCTCTGTTTGTTTTAAATCCCATCTTCTAACTGGGTTATTTTTTCTTGATATTTGGGTTTTTTTTTTAATTCTGTATGTTCTAGATACTATCCCTCTATCAAATGTATACTTAGCAAAATTTTCCCATTCTGTAGGTCACTGCCTTGCTCAAATGATGGTGTTCTTTGTGGTACAAAAGATTTTTAGCTTCATGAAGTCCCGTTTATTAATTGTTTATCTTAATACATGCACTGTTAGGGTCCTGTTCAGAGAGTCATTTCCTATGCCATGAGTTCAAGTTTGCTAGTGCTCTTGGTTGTTGATTGACAACTAGAGTAGAACATAAAGGAAATGATCCCCCAGGCTGCTCTGCTGTTTCCTTTCTTTCTATCACCATTTTTTACCATAAGAAGTTATCCCCTGAAGGCTAAAGAAAGGAAGAAGAGTAAGAAAAACTGTGACCACTTTCTTTCGTAATTGTTTCACAGAAGGTCATTGCTCTCCTTCCACGCTTGAAGCAAGTTCATGTTCAAAGGCGTGCAACTCTAGTGGCTGTCAGTGTCTTGTCTCCCAGAAATGGAAACAAGACACTTGCCTATCTTACTTATAGGCTTCTGGATTTCCCTCATGAGTAAAGTACTTCCCACAGGTGTAAGGGCCGTAGGTTGGATCCTCAGAACCTTCAAAAGGCCAGTCAGCCGGGGCCTCTGCCTGTAACCCCAAAAGATTCCAAACCAGGACTCTGAATGTACAATACCGTCTTTTAAATGTTTTTTTATTTTAGCATATTAGACTGCCATCAAATAAATAAGTAATGACTTTGAATTTGTTATGATTTCAATTTTTGTTAGGCTTTTTTGTTGTTGTTGTTTTTGGCTTGCCCCTATGTAGTAGCTGCTTTTCTGTTGCTATAACAAAACACCATGAAGGAGACATTGCATAGATGGAAGAGTTTGTTTGGGGTTACAGTTCTAGGGAGAGAAGAGTTCTTCACCATCTTAGACTGAAGACAATTTCTTTAATTACTCTTGTTACAGACATACTCACACATAAAGATACAACCTACTGGGTCCATTTAGTGTGGCTAATGCAAGCATGTGCTTCAGACTGATCACTTGAGACCGTATAGCCCAACAGGGGTCTGATCCGTAGAGAGAACCTATTCTCTCCCTCTCTCAGTAACCATTGAGTGCCCATTGCCTGTAGTTTTTCATCTGGCGGGGTGCTTATGAATTCCCCCCATCCGCACTGGCATGTCTGGTGTGGTCATTATGCCAGTCATGTTCCGGTAACCATACTGGTGAGATTTCATGGATTCAACTTCCTGGTCATGTTGTCTAGCAGACATGATCTCACAGCACAGGTTCTTGTCCTCTGACTATTACAGTCTTCCCACCCCCTCCTCTGTAATGTCCCTTGAGCCTTAGGTGTAGGGTTGTGCGATAGAGGTACTGATGGCCACCCCATAGTCACTTATTTTATGTATTTTGCCCAGTTGTTGATCTCTGCTGTTGTCCCACTGAAAAGCTTAGTGCTCCAAATTTCTGTATTGAAGTTACAGATGAAGAACCCAGAAGCTGCAAATATAACAATAAGATTTTTTTTTTCAAGCAAATAATCATCTTTGTTTCTGAGTATTGGCTAGTGCTTGCTTTCCAGATGATCCAGGGAGACAGGAGTCAAATTGAATCTAGAGACAAGCCAGTACCGTTGATGCAGCCCCCTCTGTAGGGTCACTAGTATTTGAACATTCGATTAATAGTTTACATTAGATTAGATTATATTCATTGTATTTATTTGTTTGTTCAGTTCATTACCACATACCTTAGATAATGATTTTCACACCAGTTGAACTCACTATGTAGACCAGGCTGGCCTCAAACTCAGAGATCCGCCTACCTCTGCTCGGATTAAGGGCATGCACCACCACCACCCAGTCCCAGAAGCAGTTTTTTTTTTTATTTTTTTTCCATACATTGTTTTGTTTTATTTTTTCCATTCAAGAACATAATTAAAGATAAAAAAAAATTTTTTTTTCCTTTCTTCCCCTTCTCCCGGTCCCCTCCCACAACCCCCCACCCCTCCTCCCTCCCCCTTCTTCCTTGAAAGAGGGCATGGTGCCCTGCCCTGTTGGAAGTCCAAGGCCCACCCCCATCCCTCC
>PVIU01006509.1:0-50593 GCA_004026605.1 Ondatra zibethicus
TGTTTAATGTCATCAGCCTACTCCCTTTCTGGACACTAGTGTCATTTACCAACTTTTACCATTATATGAAGTGTTGCAACGAGCCCTGTATATTGTCTGCTTGTCTCCCCCATATAGTATACTCCATAGTTAGGACTGCAGGGTGGTGAATATGAGAGGGAAGCTACTGCACCACTTTCTAGGGGACCTACCATTTGTACAAGCCATAGGTGGGAGGGTGTGTTTCCGAGCTTGAACAAAACTATACATTGTCACTTGCATACTTGTATTTATACAACTACAGACATAGCTCATATGAAATTCTCCTCTCATTCTTATTTACTTCTCCCTACCCACTAACTCTCAAGTCTGGTATTCTCTTCTCTGTGACTACAAGGTTCCTGACAGCTTACAATTTTTTTTCAGACTCTTGGGTTTTGTGTTCTTTTTTCCTTAGCCTGATCTCCATGGATAGTCTTTCTTCTGCATTCCTGGTGGATTCTTTAATTTCCCTGCTTTCTGGTGCTCACTGTGCTGTCACCTCCTAGGTATTCGGCATCAGATCATCTGTCCCTTTATGGAAAACTCCTTAAGGAAATGAACAAACAAAAAAAACCCCTCCAAAAAATGCAAGCCCCACAACATTACAAGCTGGGCCTGGTAGGCAGGCCTGTTATCCCAACTAGCCAGGAGGCAAGGGCAGGAGGACTGCAGGCTGGGGGCTCTTCCTGGGCTACAGAGTGAGTTTAGGCTAACCTGGGAAACTTACTGGGAACTTGTCACCAAATTAAAAACTACAAAGACTCTGTTCAATGGTATGGCATTTGCTAGTATATTCAAAGCACCACAGTTAATCTCCCCACCCCCAAAATCAATTAAAACAAACATGTTGTTCTGCCACGACTTTAAGACATTAAAATTCATATGACTTGTGTTTCCTTCCCTGGCAGCAGGCCTTTCTTATTCTCAGTAGACATTACTCTCCTTCCTCGGGAGATGCTTCATTCGAGGTTCTTAATCCTTCACATGACCTCTGCTTTTTATCGCATTCAGAAAGCCATCAGCTTTCACAACAGTGAAGAACCGTCTTCCATCATTGGAATGTAAACATTCTAGTTTACAACTCAATACCATAGAGACCATAACTGTGAGCTGACAATATTGAACACACACGTACCTGCAGGACAGTGTGGGAGCTCTTCTTTAGGAATGCTGGTCATTCTTTGGAAATCATCATGACAAGCATTGCAGAAATGTGTTGTTCCAAAACAGAAAAAGACAGCCACTGAGCAGCAGTAGCGACACTTGTATTCCAAGAAGTCAGTCCCATGTTTGGGACACATCTATAACCAAAGATGAGAGGAACACGAGATTATAGTGAGCCATTTTAACTATACTTACAGTAGTTGGATACATGTATACTAGACTTAGTAAGTACATAACTTATTAATCATTATTTTGAGAGCATATGTAGCTCTAAAAGCTGATTGAAAAACCAATGGTGTAGGTTAAAAAAATTAATGAGTAAATATGTGGCCCAAAATATCTGATTAAAGCCTTAAATTCAAGTTTAATCTCCCACACAATCTATCTGACTAATGAGCAAACTACTTTCCTCACGAGTGAGCTAGCAAGTTGCACAGTGGTATTTTACTACCTACCAATCTCATAGGTCTACTATGAAAGTTTCATTAAAGATGGGAAAGCCTGAAAGTTTTAGGGCAGGTTTATGACATGAAATAAGTAAATTTATTCCCTTGCTTAATATAGTGATCACTTCATGGAAGACAACTATAGAATGAACATAGTAAAAAGAAATAATATACACGAACATTTGGAAAATCATATATGATACATACCGGAATACAATATGTGCAAGGCTGGAGTAAGACATGGGTAATTGGTCTGATTTTAAAGCCAGATTTTTGAGTAAGAAAATATTTATTTTTATTATGTTTAATTCTCTGTAGATGCGTGCATGTGTACATGTGTGTGAATATGAGTGCAGGCACCCCTGGAGGCTAGGGGTGTTGATGTCTCAGAGCTGGCGCTAATGAAGGTGTGAGCCGCCTGATGAGGGTGCTGGGAACCACGCTTAGGTCTCTGCAAGAGCAGCGTCTCCAGGCCCAACTTTGGCTTTGATAGTGTCTAATAAAATGTTCTGCCTACCTGAGCCCTGGACACATCAGAGCAGGCACCACAGATGAGCTCTCTAGGGTCATAATCGTCTCCTTGCCCAGCTTCAGCGTCACAGCGAGCTTCACCACCGAAATACGCCTACGGAAAAACCATGTTCACATGAAGTTCAAGCACAGACACAGTGTGGCGCAGTGGACGTCAGATCAAGACTTGTCTGTTAGCCACTCCCTCACAATGCCATGTAAATACATCTATACTGGTAACTGCAGGGAGAATCAGGGTCAGAAATAAAGCTAGCTTATTCATTTATTCTTTTGTTTCGTTTTTTTCGAGACAAGCTTTCTTTGTGCAGTCCTGACTGTACTAGAACTTGCTGTGTACAACAGGTTGGCCTGAAACTCAGAGAGATCTGCTTGTCTCTCATTCTGTAGTGCTGGGATTAAGGGCATGTGCCACCATGTCTGTTTTTTAAAAAAACTATTCCAATTTGGAATGCAGATACACTTTCAGAAGGAGGGAGCCTAAAAAATTGTGCTGTTAAAGGAAAATGAGAGAATATACATATTCCAAACAAATATAAGGAATAAGTTATCAAGTAAATAAAAATGATGCTTTTTCAGGGCAAACTCTGGAGTTTTTCTAATTTTGAAATCTTAAACAACATATTCCTTTCTAGTGCTTAAAACATGCCTATCAATTCCTAAGTCACAGTAAGACATAAGAAAGTGTGCCTGACATAAATTAGGACAGAATTAAAATTCTAAGCTTAATAAGAAAGCAAAAAGTCAATTTAAATATCTTCTGATCATATAATTTTTGAAATGAACACAAATTTAATGAATTCTATTCAGAATACTATTCATACTTTTAAATGTATAATTATATTCAGAATCTTAATAATATCCAATATGAACACCAGAATGAATGAAACTAGCATGATGGCTAATTTATTTTTACTTCTTTTGGGTACAAAATAAGTGAGGCCAAGAAATTGGGACAATTTACATGTACATTATGTCTGTAGTCAAAAAGCTAGGTCCAACTGAAAACAAATAAGGTAAGTCAATATAAATCTATTATCTGTCCTAGAAAAACAGCTCAAAAAGACAGCTCCATTGATGTGGAGCTGACAAATGGCCATTACTCAGAGAAATCTGGCTTTCTAGTATGTCAGGCCAATTTGCTTATTCCAGCTGCTTCAGTTTTCTGTATCTTCTACGTGGCTTGGCTTCTTAAACTTGTGACTGTTACCCCAGTGGTAGCACACTATTCATTTATGATGTCTGCACGTGATCACACATAAAGGACATTTTATTATTTGTAATAATACAGCTCTTACAAATATATACCCTTGGTCTTTCCTTTTATATCTCTCTGTATGTTCATGTGCCTGTCAATCATTTATTTAGCCTCCGATTCATTACCTTCATTTTCTTTATTACAGTGAAGTACTCCCTATCATTCTTTCACTCATTTATTCATTCTCTAATTAATCTAGTATTCATAGAATTACTAAGCATCAAGTACTGGATATAGAGAAATGGAAACAACACATTCTTTGTCTTTATAGAGCTTATAAAATGGGGCACAGAGACAAGTAAACCAACAAAAATAGTGTATGTTAAGTGTTACAATGGATGTATGCAAGACAAGAGAACTGTAGGCAGAGGTGGTGATGGTGGGAAGTGTAAGCACATTACAGAGGAGGAGAAACCAGAGCTGAATCTTGAAGTAGTCAGATGGAGTGCAACTGTGTGTTTAGTACAGTAGAAGTAAAATGTTCAGCAGGGGTAGAGAAGAACATTCCAGAAAGAGAAGCCAAGTGTGTACTAGCACAGGGACCATCAGTGATGGAGTAGTCATGGCTGAGTTTGGGAGAATGTATGTTGTTCAGTGTATTATTGGAGGTGAGACTGCAGAGGTAGACAGTGCTACAAGATTAGAAAAGAAGAATGACCCAGAAAGAGCTGAGTTTAGAAATACTAATCTACTAGCAGCACTATAGAGAAGGAATGGAATTTAAGGACACCACAGAAAAACTCAGGAAGATACTATAGTTACAAAAGAAGACAGACTTGCTCAAGATAATAACAGAAAACAAGGACTCAGAAATCTGCAGACAGAATCAGAAGATGGATTATACACTAGGGAAGTGAAGGTTGATGTATATTATATCAGATGCCAACACTGAACAATCTGTAAGAAATTCAAATGTCTGGTAAATAAACCTCAAAGAATTTGGAAGGTCCTAATGATGTAAGGGGCAGGAAAAGTCATGAATGTACCAGAGATCACCCAAAATAAGGAGATACAGTATAGTAAGTCGGAGAGCTGGTAAAAGAGAGATCCACAGAGCAGCATTAAGAGAGGTTTATTTGAAAATTAGTTGTATAGGCAAAAGGGGATTAGTCACGATGAGAAGTATCCTTTGTATGGAAATACTATAAACTTTAGAAAAAGTTTGTTTAGGTAAAAAGGATTTCCTTCTCCCCAGTTAAGTAAATTACTTGAATTTGAAACACTGCATCAAACATTCTAATTTTTAATTTCTAGCTTTAAGGTTTAAGAATAATTGTATGTCACTATATAATTTAACTTAATTATATGGGCAATCTCCAGTGCTTGGCTCTTCAGGATACTTTGTAGCATACCTTTCTGCATTTGTAGCAAACATAGTATGCATATCGATTCATGGCATAGCCAGCTGGGTCATTATAAAACCTGACACCAGGAGTCGTGATTGCTTCACTCTTATGTAGACCTTCATACTCCAATCTCATTAAGGCTTTTCTTCTGACATCTTCATAGAGTTCTTTTATTGGATCAAGCAAGTCTTTTAATACTATGTGATTAATTTTGTTCTGAAATACAAATAATATTTTTAACAGAAGCATTTATGGAACAGTTCAACAAACATTTAGTGTATTCTCAAGTACCAACCATTGTGCCAGGATTAAAAATAATTCTGAAAATACTTTTAAAAGTTCTGTTTTGCTAAGAGCAAGGAAAATGGGAGAATCAGAGCTCTGCATAAAAATTTCAATTTTTTGGCTTTGTATTTCCTGATTGAAATATATCTCCCTTAGTCTTAGCTGTTCTTGGAAAAAAGGGTGTCTTGCTGCCACAGATATGACTCATGGCCTCATGTGTGGGGTTTTATGTGTGTCCTGGCTCCTTGGAGATGGGGTAGAGTGTCAGGTCAGAGATGACAAATTTTCTCTATACCATCTTCTCTGCCTTTTCTAGACTCCTGAAATGATTGTGTTCTGTGGCGCCATGAGAAGGAAAAAAAAAATACTGTAATTTTGGATTATCCCCTAGTCTAACTAAGTGAAGATTGGGCTTTCATACTAAGTCCATTATAATAGCCTGTACTCAACAAAACAAGATAAATAGAGAAGACACTGTTACATTCTTTAACAGAGGTGTTTTATTAATCATTATTAGGTTGCCTAAGCAATTCCCTACTTTACTGCTTTATAGAAAAGTGTTGTAATGCTAGGGAAATGTTTTTCTTTTAACTAGTTCTAAGAGCATCTAAATGCCAATGGTTCACTTTTTAATAGCAAATCTCAGGTCTTGCAAGGACCAGAGGGTCCTTTTTCTGTTCGTCACTGACAGCCATGTCACATGACTTAACTCTCAGTAGGTCTGAACAGTGATGTTTTCACCACTAATACACAATGATGCTTAAAGTAACATTTCTCCTGCCATATATTATATAACATTATTATATTATATTCAATTTAGGCAGCTTTTACCTGACAATTCGATGACAATAACTGCCACCTCCCTAAGGTCTAAATGATAAGAAAACAGTTTACCACTCAAGTATATCTCTAGTAATCCATAACTACTCTAGAGAGATTTATATTTTTATTTCAGGTTCTACTTGGATGCAGACAGAAAATAATAGAGCCTTGGGGGACAGAAAACAGGAACAGGAAAAAACACCTGGTAGCTATCTGAGATGAAAGCAAATATGAGAAGAAATAAAACGTAAGTATGTTAGGTTACTTCCACACCTTGCAAATGGGACACGATATGAATCCAAATGTTATCCTTGGACCAAGCCATCTGTTTTCCAGAACTCGTCGACAGCACTGTAAGTGGAATACGTGACTGCAGTCCAGCTTAAAGAAAGAACAAGAAGGATGTAAGCAAATGCAGTCATGACAACATCAAGTAACAGGGAGACTCTCCAGTGTGGGAGACCTGTGGAGGCGGCAAGAGAAAAACCAAGCACTTCAGTACCAAGAGATCTTAGGGCTTTACGGGGAATTATTGACTAGGATTTCAACTTATAATTTTTAATAATGCATTAATGCCACTAATGGAAGAACTACATATGTAAAGTAGGTCAGGTCAGGGAGATGTGGATCTATATATCATAGAGCTATCATATAGATGAAAGAAACTACTAATTTAATGAGTTAAAATTTTGTTGAGAATATTATCTTAGAATTAATTATAGAAATTGAAAATATACATAAAAGTCAAAAGTTAAAGCTCTTATTTGGCAAATACAGTGCTAACTTCTATTATGTACGGAATTACATATCACTAAATACAGACTAGGTACATACTAATATTGTCAGAAATTAAGACGAGCTTAGCTATTTAAAAATCCAGTCATTTTTTTCCTTTCATATAATTTCATACACAGGCTCACAAAAATCATCAAGTAATAGGTGGACCCGCAGATGGAAGCAGAACTTGACGTAACAGAATGTCTTCTTAACATATAGTAATGAATATATATTTACAGGACACTTTTCCGTGACAAACCCAAAGACATTTCGGATCATCTTTATATTTTAGAAACATGTTTCTATGTCCTCTTGCTAAAATCCAGGCCCATTTAAAAGCTGAGACAACCTGAATGGCCGGGGCTGCAGAGAGCGCCTCAGTGAAGCAGATCATGCACATGTCGTCGGCGTCCTGCTTGAGTGTGGTCGCGCTTTTATCACAGCCATGTAGACAGGGCAGACAGTGCTCTTCGTTTTTAACACCTCCGCATGGATGTCCACAAGGATGAGTCTTACTACAGGCTATCTTAGCATATTCCTAGTGAAGATGAATTGCAATGGCTTTATAACAAATACAAAGGGCATGCACTACTTTACACGAAATACCTATTAGAAAAAAAACTATTCTGTGCTTTGAATATAAACTAGGGTTAACAGAGTTTTTACTTTTAATATAATTAAAGGATTAGATTCCACATAAAAGAAAGGCACTGATAAAAAGTGAACTATGACTTTATGATTTGGTGTCATACATAGGCATAAACCATAAAGTTCTGATGTAAAAATCTCCTAGTCACCAGCCTCTTTTGCCAAAGCAGGGGTTAAAAAACTGAAACAACAAAATTACACCTTACTTATCTCTCACAATCTGAATACCATCCAATCCAGTGCACATTTATTCAGGATTCATATTATTCAGGATATTTACTCAGATACTACAAGTTTGCTTTAGGCAAATAAATTAGCAAAGAAACTCTGGTCAGATATATAATAACTTCTTATGTAGGTATATACGTGTGCCCACTGTTTGTACATGTGTGTGTGTGTCTGCTTTCTGTGCATGTGTATGAGCCTGCTGTCTGTACATGTGTGTATGTGGGTGTGCCCAATGTCTATGCATGTGTGTATGTGCTTGTGCCCGCTGTCTGTACATGTGGGTATGCCTGCTGTCTGTACATGTGTATATGTGCATGTTTCTGTAGTCTGTGCATGTGTATATGTGGGTGTGCCCAGTGTCTATGCATGTGTGTATGTGCTTGTGCCTGCTGTCTGTACATGTGTGTGTGCCTGCTGTCTGTACATGTGTGTATGTGCATGTTTCTGTAGTCTGTGCATGTGTATGTAACTGTTGTCTGTATATATGTGTATATGTCTGCTGTCTGTGCATGTGTGTGTGCCCGTTGTTTGTGTATTTGTGTATGTGTGTGTGTATGCTGTCTCTGTGTGTGCCTGTTGTCTGTAATATGTGTATGTGTGCTGTCTGTATATATGTGTGTGTGTGTGTCTACTGTCTGTGCATGTGTGTATGTGTGGCCACTGTCTGTACATGTGTGTATGTATGTGTGCCTGCTGTCTGTGCATGTGTGTTGTATGTGTGTGGTGCGGGAGAATTGTCTGTATTCTGTCAATCATGATTTAAATAAATGCTGATTGGCCATTAGCCAGGATGTATAGGTGGGACAACCAGACAGGAAGTAGAGGCGGAGCAAGGAGAATAGGAGAATTCTGGGAAGCAGGAAGCTCTCTCGGCATTCCTGTCCGGACCACCAAAGAAGCAGGATGTGACCTGCCCTGCTGAGAAAGGTACTGAGCCATGTGGCTAACATAGATAGGGATAATGGTTTAATATATGTTATAAGAGCTAATACAAAACCTGAGCTAATGGGCCAATCAGTTTATAACCTAATATAGACTCTCTGTGTGATTCTTTGGGGTCCAATGACTGTGGGACCTAGTGGGAGGACAGAAACCAACCAGGCCCTCACGCTACATGTGTGTTTGCCCATGGAGACCTGTGCTGGGAATCAAGCCTGGGTTCTCTGTAAGAGCAGCCACTGAGCCATCTCTTCTGCCCCATGTGGCTAGATACTTTAACTGGTTCCTGAACAAAATTAAATACTTATTATACAGATGAATAAGCAACACAAAAGGTCACCTTTGGGCTAGAACAAAGAGAAACTGCACTGAGGCACAACTCCAACTCCTAATTACAATAAGTGAAGATGCTTTGCAAGACCATATGCTTTCTTCCTAAGATGACATAACCTCTAACTAATACCTACCTGGCAGTCTGTGTCAGAACAAACACTGCCCACAGCAGATAACTCCGTTCCAGTCCTGGACCCACAGAAGCGGCACGCTTCTGAACTACTTGTGGTGGGTTTGCCTAGGTTCAAGCAGAAGGAAAATCTTCCATGGAGGCATGCTATTTATATTGCAATATAGCTAATTTTAAAATAGCAAACTAGATTTCTTTCAGTTACTAAAGGCTGTAAGCTACCTTAAATATAAATAATCACCAACAGCTAAGAAAGGCTTTTACTAGAAACTTGACTTTTTTTTTCAATATTCTTTATAGTTTATTTAACCTTATTTTATGTGCATTGGTGTGAAGGTGTCAGATCCCCTGCAACTGGATCTTCAGACAGTTGTGAACTGCCATGTGGGTGCTGGGAATTGAACCCAGGTCCTCTGGAAGAGCAGTCAGTGCTCTTAACCACTGAACCATCTCTCCAGCCCCGAAACTTGACCTTTTTAGCAGAAGAAACAGACTATATATTTACTCAAAGTTAGTAGACTGAGCAGATCTGGGAAACCCTTACTCAAAATGTACAACACTAGTTAAACATCTTAATTAAAAAAAATCAAAGTTCATAGAATAAAGGGTCAATTTTTAGTATTTTTATATAACAAAATTACAAGACAATATAAAATATGACTAGAGTATAAACCTGAAAAATATAAAAAAAATCTACCCAAGAAACTCTGCAATTTCAAAAAGAATTTATATATGCTGAAATATTTAAAGAAGGATAAGGATTCCTTAAACAAAGGTCTTGAGCATTCTCCCATACAGGCACACAAGATTTAGGATCAATCACCGATTCCAGAATTGAGTGCAGAGCATACTGGGAAAAGGAAAGGAGCACTTAGACCATCAGACAAGGATGGTTTGACATTCCATTTACTGACGTAGAGAACTGACAGATTATAGGAGAGGCTTATGTTGTAGCATGAATGTCACCTTCATACAGAGCTCATTTATTCAGATCTATGTTCAAGGCCAAGAAGAGAAATTTGTGTCAGTGGGACAATTGGTAGAAGGCAGCTGTGCTAAAATCCACAGATTTCATGCTTTGTTGTAACTTTAAGTTTGTAATATGTAAGATTTTGTTTTATAAAAAAAATAGAATGAAGCCAGGTAGTGGTGCACACCTTTACTCCCAGCATGCAGGAGGGAAAGGCAGGGGGATCTCTGTGAGTGTAAGGCCAGACTAGTCTGCAGAGAGAGTTCCAGGACAGCTAGAGTTGTTGCACAGAGAAAACTCTGTGTCAAAAAAAAAAAAAAAAAAAAAAAAAAAAAAAAAAAAACCAAACAGAAACCAAACCAAACCTAATCAAAGCAAAGACAAAAAAAAGTAGAATCAAAACTGTTTGAAATTCAAGTGTACTAGACATATATAAAATATTATTTAAAGCATTGCCTAGTCATCTTTATTAATTATTACAATTAGTACCACAGAACTATTCGGAAAGCCCCCAAAAGGACTAAATGTACAAGAGACTCTAAGAAGTGTCACAAAGTTATAGGACTTTACAGTCAAGCAGATATCAGTGACACAGATGTGGTACCCACAGTAGCACATTCACTTTTGCGGTCTTCATTAAAGTGGGAGGCTCACTGACAAAGATGTAGGTGATATAACACACTGAAATCTATAGAGGTTAGTGGACTGCCCAAAGTCTCTGTGGTGGTCTGAATATGAATGGGCCCTATATGCTCATGTATTTGAATGTTTTACAGGGAATAGAACTGTTTAAAAGGATTAGAAGAATTAGGAGGAGTGGCCTTGTTGGAGGAAGTATATCACTGGGGATGGGCTTTGAGGTTTCAAAAGCCCATGCCCAGGTCCAGCCTCTCTCTCTCTGCCTGCCTGCTTGAGGATCAGGACATAAAGCTCTCAGCACCATGTGCCAAGCTCTCCACATGATGATAATGAAATAACCTCTGAAACTATAAGCAACCCCCCAAAATTAAATGTTTTCTATGATAAGATTGTTAGTGACACATGGGGTTTCATGACTTAGTCTGATGCTCTTTCTAACATAGATGGCTGTGTCTACCAAAGCATATGCCATCAGTAAGCATCCATTTACATTAGATTAAGTAACATCTAATTTATTATACATTGTAGACATGGTTCATCCTTCCCTTTTTAAGTTATGACTCAATCTTTAATTCTTTACCTGTGTGTTCTCGGAATTCCACCATTGCCTTCATTGTTTTAGAATCTGCTAGTGCCATCAACCAAAACAGCTTCGTTCTACCACAGCCTTCATGAAGGTCAACCTTTATGGCTTCCTCTTCTTCTTTGAAGACCTGTTGTTCCATTATAGAAAAGGGACAAATGTGTCTGTGTTTCTGGGTAGAAGCATAAACTAAATCATTCAGCAATGGTTTTCTTTATAAAGCACTGTAAGAAGTTCCAGACATCTCCAGTGTTCTCTTCAGTCTTCACAACAGCTCCATGTTTATAATTAGGGTCCCAACTAAGTCTTGGAAAAGACAAGCATTTGCTCAGGTTATAGTTAATAAGCATTTGCTCAGGTTATAATTAATAAGCAGTTGCTCAGGTTATAGTTAATAAGCAAGACAACTGAGAGTTCAAATAAGCATTTATTTGACAAATTCCACAAATTCCAATGAGCATTCCCCCTGCTTTACTTCCATATTACTGCAGAGTTCTTAACTGGGCATGAAGACAGAAATCCCACCTGTCTTTGATGAGTTTTAGTTCGCCGGTGCAGATGAAGGAATCTGTCACAGTCAGTGCACAGATTTCCACAGACGTTGCATAAGATGATAGCTGCAGTTTCACCATCATCATGGTTATCACACATAGGCTGGAATAAGATATTTCACATGCTACATTAGACTTACAAGAAACCTCAGACAAATATTTATGATTTTTTTACTATAAAATCTGTAAGAATTTTAGAATTTGAATGTTAAACAGAACTAGTTATTGCAGGTATATTCTGAGTTATCAAAATCTCCTGAAACTATCTAATAAGATTAATGTGCATGTGGTGTCGAAAGGAAGATGTAGTGCTTTGTTTAGTGACTTAATATTCTCCCAGTTATATACTCAAATGTTATGAACGATAAAAACTTTTACCACAAAAACTTAAACATTTATCAGAAAAAGTTGAGAAGGCCAATGACATGTCATCTCTGAAATGTCATAAGCCTCCTCTAGCTACCCCTTGAAAGAGGGTATGTCGCACATTGTTCCTCTTACTGTTTTTCTTCCATTTAGCCCCAAGAATAATCACATTTTAGCACAAATCAGTCAGGCTACAAATTCTGTTGATATAAACATGAATCAGAGAAGGAGAAAGTTTTTTATATAGTCAAATATAAATCCTTATTTCTAAAGCGTAAAGTACGTTTATGAAATGAGCGTGGGCAAACTGGGCATGTTTTCAAGAGTTTGATCTGAGCTTTCCCTACAGACTGACTACGAAGAAAAAGTACGTAGGAAACAATCCGACTTTACCATTTGTCTCTGTTGCCCATCTTTTCCCATCCACCTTCCTGATGAGAGCCGATCCACGTGGTCCTGATCAAGAACACACAGTGACGCAAGAGCAAGCCAGAGCTGTTGAGTAGAAAGGCTGCTGCATTACTGATTATGTGTGGGAGCACACTTACGAAATACTGTCTGACACAGACAACAGCCAACTAACCACTGGCTCAGTTTGGGAATGCATAGACACTGAGGAGTACCTGCATCTTCCTGATATCACTGCATATGTGACATGCACCCAGTGGACACCAACTGAGCAGAAGATTATGTCTATACAGAACCACCGTTTTCTACCTGACATAAAAGTGTCCTTTATTAAAGATGTACAAAAATCAATCACTTACAGGAATCATATTTACTGTACATGTCTACTGTGTACTTTTCCATATCTATCCAAAGCTCTATATTCCTAATGAGATGGTAAGTAGTTAGTTTTGTGTTCCATAAGTATTTGTGTACATAATAAGTTACTTTACATAATAATAATTCTTCAGACATTTCGATTGTCTCAAATGACCTACTTTGTACACTTGCCATAAATTAATATCTAAAAAACTTTAGAAAAGTTGTCTAAAAATTGGAGGAGATGGGCTGTAGTGACATTTTGTTTGTGTGTTAACAAACACAGCTGCCTGAAGGTCAGAGTGCAGAGCTGAGCGACTAGAGGACAGGCAGTGGTGACACAGACCTCTAATCCCAGGACTCGGGAGAGGAGGCAGAGGGATGTCTGTGACTTCAAAGTCACCCTGGGTTACATAAAATTGAATCTGTCTAAAAGAGAAACAGAGCTCACACAAAGGTGATCCGACTCCTTTAACCTCAGCACTAGGGAGGTGGAGACAGGAGTGATATGGCTGGGTGGAGAGAGGAATACAAGGCGGGAGGAGATAGGAGCTCAATACAGTCTGAGGTTTGGTGGAGACAGATGGAGTCTTGGATATGCAGTCTGAGGACAGAATCACCCCTTCTGTCTGAGCATTGGTAGTAGAAGAACTTTCTAGTGGCTGGTTTTAAGATTCTCTGATCTTCAGCATTAGCCCCTATATCTGACTCTGGGTTTTATTATTAAGACTAACTAGAATTTGTGCTACATTGAGACAGATGGCTATGCAAATGTGAGACCCCAAGTTTAAGCTGTTAGAACTCATGTAAAGCTGGGGATGAGACAGTGCGTGTCTGCGGTCCCAGAGCTCCTGTGCAAGAGGAGAAGCAGAGACTAGGGAGTACTAGGAGGCTTGCTGGTGGGCTGGCCTGCTGTTTGCAGCAGTAAAGTGACTGTTTCAAGCCCGGTGGAAGGTGAAGACCAACACCTGAGCTGTTCTGACCTCTACATGTGCTACAGGCACATAAGCATCTGTGCTCACACAGATGAACATGCACACACAAACATGCATAGACATATCACTCAAATATGCATGCATGCAACACACAGACACAAGCATATAAAACATTTTAACATTTCTGAGGCATATAAAGAGTGAACTTTAGTTTTACACAGAATGATATATTCAATGATTGATGAAAAACTAAAAAAACTTTCTATACAAGTAAAAAGGAAATGAAGAATGAAAGAATTCATTAGTGTGTCAAACTCATTATCATGGTAACATAAACTAGCTTTTTTTGTTCTAACAAGATATAACTTATCTTCTACAGACTAGAGAATTAATCTAAAAAATTTCTTTAGTGTGAACTGTTCCTAATGATGTCACACTGCCCTCTAATACCTTAAATCACCTTTGGAATTATAAGGCTCATAAAACCTGGCATGTTAAAAATTAGATATCTCATTTAAAGAGTGTAATCCTATTTCCTCAAAAGTTCAACCCCATCTAAAATTAGGAAATATTATTTTAAAGAATTTTTATGCTCATTTATTTTATTTTATGTGCTGAGTATTTTGCCTGCAATATATATACATGTATACCACTTGTATGACTGTGAAGGTCAGGAGTGGGTGTCAGATCCCTGGAAATGGAGTTATAATAGTTGTGGGCCACCATGTAGACAGATGATGGGAGCCAAACCCGATCCTCTGCAAGGGTAACAAGTACTCTAACTGTTGAGTTGTTTCTCCAAGCCCAAGGATTGTTTTGTTAAAACAAAGCATACAAACCTGGTAGTTGAGTTATGGCTTGTCATTAGAAAGAACCGTGTAGGAGGGAGTCTTATCTTTTAAGTCTGTCACAGCATAGTGCTACTTCTCAGTTCACTGAGGTAAGCTACGGTAAATAGGTCAGCAGAAAGATGATATACACAGCGTAACTTAGACTTTCCTAACCAGTATAGCCTCAGCTTCATAAATCATAACAAAAGTTGATAAAAGCACCACAGTGAGCAGTGATTACTACCACATTTAATTCATAACAGTCATTTTGATGAATACCTATTTAACTATAAATGTGGACAAAACTGACTTATGGATCACACATAATGATACAGAGCAAATACAAAATGATAAAAACTTACTCTAGTTGTTGCGATACACCTGACTGGAGACCTAAATTCTTCTTCCATCTTGGTCAAGGCAATGATGGTCTCCGCAATAGCATTTTTTGTCACTCGAGACCAAGCTTCGGACAGGTGACCCTATCGGCAGGACACAGTGTCATCCCAGCAAACTCTCTTCTCTAAATTGACACCCCACAGCACAGAAAGTATTCACTTATAGTAACACCATGAGCTTTTAGAGAGGGGCACAAACTACAAATCCTTTACAGTCTTATGAAAATGCAATTGCTACTTTCTATTTTGATGATTTTAAAGTAAATAAAAATTTAAAGTCTGAACATTGTTTACATGTAGTGCTCAAAATATTTTATTTCATATTTGGATAAAAATAAAAGGTACAAATAAAGCTTCTACAGTTTGAAGTTTTGGTGATAGAACCTCAATATCTAATGTGAAACATATATACCTAATAATTACTAAATTAATTGCTTTTGATGCTATTTCTAGAACCTAAGTGTATACATAGGTTCAATCTACAAGTGCACTATATTTCTTTCTCCTCAGTGCTGGAAATCCAACCCAGGACCCTGTGAACAGCTATGCAGATTTTTTTCGGTGTTAAAAAAGGTTTGTTTATTTTGAGGGGCAGGCATGATGTCTTGGTGATTATGGTCTGAGTGCTGTACTTCCAGAGGACTCGAGTTTGAATCCCAATAGCCCATGGCAGGCAGCTCACATTCTGTAACTCTAGCTCCAGGAGATCTCACACCTTCCAGTCTCTCCAGGGAGCTGTACTTCTGTGTACAATCCCCCTACCACCATATATACATAATTAAAATTATTTTTAAAATTCATTTATTTTTATTTTATATGAATGTTTGCTTTTGCTTGCATGTATGTATGTGTACTGTGTGTATGGAGGCCAGCAGAGGATGTCGACTCCCCTGAAGTTGGAATGACAGACAGTTGTGAGCTATCACATGGGCACTAGGACCTGAACACAGGTCCTCTTGCAAGAGCAGTTAGTTTGTTCAACTGTTAAGTCATCTTTCCAGCCCTAGCAATATAGATTTTTAATGAGCACTAACACTTTATTACAGAATTCAGGCGATCAAAACATTCTTAAGCATTTTCCATCAACAGATATCCCAGAGAATGCCTATTTGCCATGAAGCCTAAGAAAATGTCCACAGTAAAGAGAAATAATAGAAAGTCAGCTCTTCCCAGACTCTTAGTCCGCTTCCCATACCACGGGCAGGCAATCTGTTAATGGGCAACTGGTCATTCTCCTTTAAATCGCCTTTGTTCCCTTGGTCTCCTCCTCAGCTCTCTCCTAATGACACAGTGAAATGTGAGCAAAGTGACCTTATGGAGCCAGCACTGCTCATACAGCCCAGATTTCCCCTAAGCCAGTACCTTCAGATAGTGCTACAGGACATCAGTAAAGAAATATAAAAGTTCAAAACTTAGAACTGAAGAGGATGAGACATGTCTACTTCTAGGAATCTTTTTTGTTTTTGGATTTTCAACATAGATTCTTTCTTAAGTTAGGAAGAATGCATTTTATTTTATGTTTTAAGGTCCTGGAAAACTTACCTAAATTCTCAGGCAAATTAACTGGGAGTTTGAAATGAACACACTTCAATGACAAATTTACCATCCACTGACAAGACCAATGTACAGTAGTGAGCATTCTAAATATAATCTTTAAATACTAATAATGTACTTTTGTTAATTTAGCAGAGCAAGCTCTTTTCTGTGTCAATCAGACTCCTGCTTATCTCACTGCTACTGTCATCAGGAGCAAGGGAACTTACTGCAGCCATATCCTTGATAAGTTTAATGATGATCTCTGAGATCTGAGTAGGAGTTGAGCCTTTCATCCACCAGTGGCTTTCACCGCGTCGGAGGTAACTACAAAGAAAACAACATTATTTCAGCAGAGCATTTTAATTGTTTGACTGAATTAATCAAATGTTTTTATTTCTGTTACATTTTTATTCATGTATTTTGTATGTATGTATAAGTATGCCATAGTATACATGTGGAGGTCGGAGAACAACTTTCAGGGTTGGCTTTCCACTGTGTGGGGGATGAGAACTATGCCAGGTTATACAGCTTGGTGGCAGGTGCTTCTACATGAGCCATCTCACTAGAGTCTTCTACATGAGCCATCTCACTAGAGTCTTCTACATGAGCCATCTCACTAGAGTCTTCTACATGAGCCATCTCACTAGAGTCTTCTACATGAGCCATCTCACTAGAGTCTTGCTATGAAGCCTATGTTAGTCTTTAAGTTACTTATCTCCTTCCTTGTTTACATGGGTGCTAGCATTACAGGTGTGTTATCTAATTACGACATCTTATTTTGTTAATCACATTTTTATTTATTATTTTCATGCGTACGTGTGTGTGCTAGCATGCATGTATATGCACCCAGGCATGCAGAAGCCCACAGAATCAGAAGAGGGTGTGTTAATCCCTTGGAACTGGATTTATAACTACCATGTGTGTTGTGAAGAGAACCCTGGTCCTTTGCAAAAGCAAAAAATTGCTCTTAATCACTAAGTCATCTCTCCAGCCCGCAATTGAAATATATTTTTTAAGTTAAAATATTACCTACCCTAAGTCTCCTTATTAAATATTAAGAAAACAACCTGCTAGATCACCACTATTTCAGTGTACCGTCCATGGTCACACACGGTTTCCAGTGCACATGGAAATACAAAAGAATGTGTGGCTGGATATAAGGCAACTTTACATCAGTAAGCAAACCACTGCTTAACTGACATTTTGTTCCTGTAAGCACACTGTCTACACGGAGGAAGTGACATTTATAACGTTCTGGTTTTAGCTGCTTATTGTCACAGGTTGGCTACATAATTTACATTATTCTATCATCTTTCTAATTCTCTACTATTGCATAAAAGTACAGAACATCCTGGCACATACACCTTTGTGCATGTATATAAACGTTTAAGGAGAACTGGTAGCAAAGGATAAGCCTATTTAAAATATGAGGCATTAGTAACTGGCACTCCAAATTCATATTAGATGAAAATGCCTGGGGCTGGGGAGAGGGCTCAGTGGTTAAAAGCATTTGCTGCCCTTGTAGGGGATCCAGGCTCAGATTCCAGCACAGCGCGGCAGCTCACAGCTGTAGTCCAGTTCCAGGACAGCGAGTGCTCTCTTCTGGCCATCCAGAGGGATGTGGTGCATGCACATGCTTGCAAGCAAAACACTCATGTACACCAAATAAAGACAAATAAAAAAGAAAACGTCTACTCTTTCATAATGTTCTTAAGCACTCTATGTATTTTGTTAGTTAAATAATTATATTTACATATATGTGTGAGATATATGAGCATGTATATGTTTGTTCGTGGGTGTGGGTGCATGTGTAGGCCCAAGACACACCGGGGTCTTCTTTAATCATGTCTCACCTTCTATCCAGACAGGGTTTCTTACTGATCTGGAGCTCACTGTTTTGTTTACTAGTCTGGTTCGTCAGCTTGTTAAGGGAAGTCATTACCTCTGTCTCCTACCCCTGGGAAAACAGGCAGGGTCCACACCCAGCTGGCTTTTCCATAAGTTTTGGAATTTGAACACTGGGTCTCATGCTTATGCTGCAAGTACTTTCCAGGCAGAGCAATCTCCCCAGCCCGCAGATGTTTCCTTTCTATTTCCCTGGCCTCTTGTCCTTTGTTCATTGACATCTGTAACTTTTTCTCTGAACTGTTACTGATATTTTTCTATTATTTTTTTGCTCTTTAATAAACATTATTTTAATCTTACAGCCTGTTGTGGAATATTATTTTAACACGTGTTACATTCGTTTATGCTGTGGAACATTTCTTTAATGATACAAAAATGTGCGGCATTCTTTTATGTTGCATTTGCTACTTTGCCTGTCTAAAACACCTGACTGATTTAATAAAGAGCTGAACAGCCAATAGCGAGGCAGCAGAGGGACAGGCCATGCTGCCAGACAGGGAGAATAAATAGAAGAGAAAAAGAGGGAGAAGAGAGAAAGGATAAGGAGAGAAGGACACCAGGGGCCAGCCTGTCACACAGCCAGCCACAGAGTATGAAGGAAAGAGAGGTATATAGAATAGGGAAAGGTAAAAGCCCAGAGGCAAAAGGTAGACAGGTTAATATAAGTTAAGAAAAGATGGCTAGCTGGGTGGTGGTGGCGCACGCCTTTAATCCCAGCACTCAGGAGGCAGAGGCAGTTGGATCTCTGTGAGTTAGAAGCCAGCATGGTCTCCAGAGCGAGTTTTAGGAGAGGCTCCAAAGCTACAGAAAACCCTGTTTTAAAAAACTAGAAAAAGAAAGAAAGAAAGGAAGAAAGCAAGCAAGCAAGCAAGCAAGAAAGAAAAGCTGGCTAGAAACAAGCCAAGCTAAGACCAGGAAGAATAAGTCTCCACGTATTTATGGGACACATGGTACTAAGCACAGGTAACAAGCCATGAGGTAGAATATAGATTAATATAAACAGGTTAATTTAAAGGTTTAAGAGCTAGTTAGGAACAAGACTAAGCTAAAGTCAAGCTTTCATAATTAATAAGAAGTCTCTATGTAATTATTTGGGAGCAGGCAGTACAAAGAAAGTCTACCTACAGGTGAAATTTGTTATGTTTTAACTTTTTGACATTAAAATAGAGGGAATGACATACCTGGAGTTGAAAATCATTGGCAGGGTGACTGTTGTAACGCCTTTGCCCACAGTGGTGCCAGCTGTCCCAGTGATGGTGGTCCCCTTGGCTTTGAGCTGGACAGTGAGTGCTTTGGCAATGCATCCCAGAAACATGTCCAAGATACCCAGCTTATTCCAGTCTCCTTTCTCGGTTGAGTGAATGATATCACTGATGTCTGCTGGGGGCAGAGATTTCACTCCTATGATGCTGGCCAGACGACTGGGGGTCACTTCAGGCAAAACTCGTCTTAGTAAGGAGGTCACCTGATAAGGAGATTGAAAGAATACATTTAAACAGTGCTTTACAGTTATTTAAAATATGCCTCATTTCTATTCTGTAGCTTTGAAATCTATGGAAAGAACTGAAACATAATTTAATACTTTTAGTAAGTTACACTTTTAATGTTGAGAAGGAAAGATTATGACTTAAACATTTTTGAATTATCAGAGTGGTAGTGACCACCTAAGAAAGCTTGAAAAAATAAGTCTTTTACCTTTGTTCTGGATTAAATGACATAACAGGCCTCTCAGTAAGAAGTTAATCAATACACAGAATTCTATTTATCACACCACAGCAGTGAACTGGAACAGAATTTTCAGCAAGAAAAAACATGGAGTTGTTGGGCATGGTGGCATACACTTTTAATCTGAGCACCCAAGCAGAGGCAGGCAGATCTGTGTGAGTTTGAGGCCAGTCTGGCCTATAAAGTGAGTTCCTGGACAACAAGGGATACACAGATAAAACTCTGTCTCAGAACAAAACAAAAACAAACCACAGAGTTAAAATTTGATCCCAAAGAAAACATAAAGTAATAAAAGCTCATGTTTAAGGTCTTCTGATTTTTAAGTTTTTTTCAAGCAACAGAGAAGAAACAGAAGGACGTGGAAGGATGGGTCACCTGTCTCTGGACCCTAGGAGAAGCTGTGTGAAGTAGAGAAAAGAGGTCTTGAAGTAAAGTCAGCTGCTGAGCCAGGTACTGCCTGCCAACATTGGAGCCGCTCAATGCTAGGACCATGGAGAGCAGCTCGAAGCAGTAAGCATCTGAGGAGGCGTCTTCATCACTGGGCTGGGAGTTGGCATTTTCCCTGCTGGATATGGCATGTTCCCACTCTTCACGGACTCGTGTGGCTTCCATGCGAATAGCCTGGACAATGTGAGCACAAACCTATGCAAAGGCAGCATAAAGAATATAAAATTTTATTTGTAAGTCTTTTAATTACTATTGCTAGAATAAGAAAGAAATGCAAGGAATGCAAGTTAATGCTTGACTTAATACTCTTTTGCCAGTATAGTCTCTATTATATGTTCCTTTTTAACTCATCTTAAAAACAACGGAACAAAACTAGGGGAAACTATTACAAAATCTCAATAATTAAATCACCTGATATAAATAGCCAAATTAATGAAGCAGAAAAATAAAATATAAATAAATTTATGCTGTTTTTTTCCTTTAAAAAGATTTAATGTTATGCAAAAATAATAGGGTAAAAAGAAATCAGTATTTTATCTCTCCATTTTTTGATGAGTCTCCCTATGCTACTTAGACTAGGATTAAATTCAAGCCCTCCTTCCTCAGCCATCCAAATAGAGAGATCACAGATGTGCCTTTGTGCCTGGTTTCTGTCTGTCTTCTGAAGTGCATATTTTAGGCTACCTAGCATTCCTGTACAAATCTAGACTTACTCCACTACTTACTTATATTTAAAATATTAATAATGGTATAGTTAACATTATTAACTGCTCAGAACTATCCCTCCTGATTGAAAAAAATGAGAGAAAAAAGGAATATAATAAGTACAAATGTCATCTGTTATAGTTGGGTATTTACAACTAAAATAAAATAATGTGCCCAGGTAGGTGTAGAAACTCCCATCTATACTCCCAGCATTTGGGGTGCTGAGAGAGGAGGATTGTGAGTTTAAGGCAGGTCTGGCTATCATGGTATAGTTGTTTCCAATCAATCAACCAACCAATCAATCAATCAGTCAGTCAATCAATCAATCAATCAATGTTCTTACCAAAGATACTTGGCAGCTACCTAGCTACTGAAAACAGAGGACCAACAAAGTGATGCGGCAAAGAATAGTGAAAGAAGAGAGTTAACATCTGTAACAAACGCTCTCCCCCTTTTTGTTTTTGTTTCATTTTGTTTCACAACATAGCCTGGACTAGACTCAAATTCTGGAATGTCCTTCCTCCACCGTCTAAGTGCTGGGGTCACGGGCAGTGACAGCACGACTGACTCTTCCACAGATGCAGGTACGGCTTCTAGGAAAAGGCAGACACACATTCTACAGTGTGTATTCTACAATGAAAAAGGAGCATTAAAAAGCCTTAATAATTTAGAGGATATTTTATAGACTGAAAATCCCCAGACAACCTAACAGACAAAGACAACTGAACAGATACTAACTAACCTGCTTTTGTAAGTTAGTCAGCTTACTCCTGCTGAATATGATTCCAACCATATGTTCTTTCAGATCAGCATCGGATGTTGCCTTTACATAGAAAAATAGAAACAAAAAAGACTCCTTAGAAAAAAAATTATATATTTGACCTTTTAGAGTGCCATGAAAAATAATTAAGCAGGTATTCTGAGGTGCATTTATTTTAAGTTGAGGTGTATTACACTAAGACAAAGGAACAGGTTTAAGGAAATCATTTTGACAAAGTGAATATAAAATAAACAAAATTTGAGAAAGAAAAGGTCTCAAACTCCCTTAAAAATCAGAAAATGAGGAAGATATCAAAATCAAAGCAAATGCATGGAAATAAATGATAAAAGAGATGATTTCCACAAATAAAAGTGACAATAAAACTAAAAGCTATTTCCTCAAAAACACTGAATGCACTCTACACTACCCAAGAGAGAATGACACAAACAGTCAACACAAGGAATAATCAAGCTTCACGACAGATACTAAAAAGATAGTAACACTGTATTGTACATGATTTATGCCAATAAGTCAGTAACCAAAACAGAGTGACTAACAGAACTATTAAAGCTTACTCAAGAAGAAATAGATAACTAAAAGAGCCCTGTACTTAGTACAGAAAGCAAATTTCTAGGAGGCAGCCTTTTACCATACATGAGCTAGAGCATACATAAGTCTGTTCCAGACAGTTATTTTCATATTAGTTGTGTCTACATCTTTCCTCATTTATTTATTTTTAAACAAAATATTTAAAAAACAAAACAAAGCATACATGCCATTTATCTCTTTGAACTAAGCAGTTTCAATTGTTTTTGGTATATTTATAGATATGTGTACCTATCTCCTGAGTTAACTGGAGACCATTTTCATCGCCCCAAAGAGATACTATACTACATATCTATCATCCTCTAGCATCTTTATTATTATTGAAAACAAGCTACCTATACATCCACTAACTCATTAACTAGAGATCATTGATTGATTATTTTACTGAATGACAGTTAAAGAAAATAAAAAAGAGAAATGTACAAGACTCCCCATTTTGACGTAATTGCTTTGCAAACTAGGAAGAGAAGAAAATGACCTCAATCTAATTAATAGCATCTACACACAAAAAAAAATCTTCAGATAACATCAGACTTTCCTTTAAGATCCAGAACATGGTAGCTATCTGCTCTGTTGCTCTGCTCAACATGCACGCTGTTGAGTTTTACACAATACTGTAACCCAAGGTTGAGGCTTTCCCCTTAGGTGCAATGCTTTATTTCAGAAGCAGCAAAGTAACTCTTTAAAACAAAGTCATAAAGCATTAAAAAGAGTAGTTATTTCAGTGAAAATTTACTGCACACATGTGTAACAATACCACATGGGTCAAACACAAATTAGATATGTATATGGTCTATAAGTTATGATTTAGTGGAAGAGATGAGACGCATGTGTAGACAAACAACAGGATAGAAACCAAGAAGACACAGAAGCAAGATAGAGTATTATGAACTTTAGCATACAAAAATCTGTTTTCTGTTTGAGGAAATTGTAAAGACATTTCCTCCTATATTTGAGCTAGGACCATAGAGAAGAAATACAATGAAGCATGGAGAAGAAAACCAATGGGTAGAGTTTAGTGATTTAAATCCAACAGCAACCAGCCAGCACCAGTACATAGTAGCTTTTATGTAAAATAGGTATAAAATTCCAGCTAGCTCAGATATGGAAGGTGAGTTGCTTTCAGATAATTCCTGTTCTTTCTAATGCAAATAAAAAATATAAGCTGCATATAAACTGTTGCCACATACTCATTAAAATGTACAGTAACCAAAGAGTTAGTTGTCTTACCAAAAGTAAGAAAATGAAAATGAGACATAAAATTTTAGGCTACAAATAAATACATTGTGTACTTTTTCCTCTCCTTCAGGTGATGACAAAAGTGCTTTTTCCTCTTGCTCTGGTGTAGGCTCAGCATCGCCAGAGATGAGCTTTCCAAACACCTGACAAAGAAAGCAGCCGCATGAGAAAGAGCTAATACAGCGATTACCCTTGGTAAAGCTGGCCAGCTATCTGAAGAGTTTTAATTAATTAATGATTTTGACACAGGGTATAACTCTAGCCCAGGCTGTTCTGGAACTCATGCTGTAGACCAGGCTGTCCTTAAGTCTTGATGCTAGGCCAGTAGGTGTTGGCTGCTACGCTCACCCTCGACTCTGAGCAGCCCTCTAATAGTGCTCCTTTACATAGCACTATCACCACTTTTCTGAAACTACAAACGCAGCCTTGGGTATTGGTGAAGGCCTAAGAGAAATGAAAATGGGCTGAATCTGAAGACAGAAAATTCTAATAAAGTATTTGTTGTACTCTCAAAATATATGTCAATTTCTAGTGTAAGGACACTCACTTGAGATGTAATAAGTCTGAATACTCGGAGAGTCTCAGCTTCACAGTTCCTTTGCTGAGCCACACTGGCTGAGATCTGGCCAGCGATTTTTGTGCTTTCACCATCTTTCCAACCCAGGACTTTTACTTGTCGAACTCTTAATGTATTTTCTGGGCCCTTTAATTCAATTTTGATGATGTGGTTATCTCCTCCTGGGAGTTCACTTGTTACCCAGCCAATATGCCTGGAATCCAAATCGACCTGGTTGAGCAGAAACAGGATAGAAACCTGATACAGCAGAATCACTTTATCACTGCCCGGGGCTTAGCATCAGTAATGGCAAGCTCGAATAACAAACAACTGTGCAGATATTATCAGGTTAGTCCCATTATCTTATTTAAGTTTTGTGAGGTCAAGTAGTATGATTTACAGCAGATAGAATAAAGAAGAAAGTGAAGTTAACAGAGGCTGAAAGTCTCAGGAGGTGAAGGAGCTCAGAATTAATACAGGCCTGACTACCATATGGTTTCCCTGTACAAATTATGAGGGCAGAACTATATACTTTACCTGATTCACCTACATTGCTTCTCAATAGAATATAAACAATGAGGCCCTGCTGTATGCATCCTTACATTAAACACCACTAATAGGTACTCTCATTGTGCTGATACTTCAGATGTGTATGTGTCTTTTGTCAAGGACTGAATGCCAATACAGAGAAAAATGGGTTTTGACACTACTCTTTCAATGATATTAAAATTACTCTCATAGTATTTGATAACTAAGAAGGGAACAGGAGATCTCGAGATGATTTATTTAGACATTTGCTGTTAAATTTGTAATGTCAACACTTCTAAATAAGAGAGATGAAACAGGAAAAGCATCCTACTTTTTGGATAATTTTCCCAGATTCTTTAGCATTTGAACATTTCTCATCCTAAATCTCAATATGATTTGAGAAAAGAAAAGAAATCAAAGAAACTTATTACATTTTGTGTTATAAAGTGACCCTAGAAGAACAGCTCTGGAAAGAGTTTGGTTATCTCAGTTTTGAGTTTGTGCGTAACCTCAGACCTGTGCCCAGATATGGCTTTACTTGTTTCTAGAATTATTTTGTAAACAGACATGCAAGCTAGATATAGCTGCTTAGCCAAAACCCAGTTTTCTTTTTTTCAATTTTGTTTAGGCTAACAACCAATTTAAACTTAAGATGTAGGTACATGAAGTTGGTGAATGTGAATCAGATGAATTTAAAGGCATTCAAGTCTTTGTAAAGCAATGAGAGACTGGAGACTGTAGGTATAATGTAATATTATAGGCTCATTACCAAAGACACTTGAGGAAATACTCGTTAGATATCTAGCACTGGTATGGTAGTTCTTGGTTCACAGACTATGTGTCAGTTTATTATTTTGTAAATAAATGATTTTTCATGTTCTCTTGGTAGCATGCCAATACTGAAACTCAACGGTAAAAGCTGAGATGAAGAAAAAAAGACAAAATTTCAATTACCTGCTTTATTCTGCACAAATCTTCTACTGCTTTACCAGTTAAGAAGGTCATTGAGGTAACTTTATTCTGTAACAGACAATTCAAAATAGTTATACTATGTTCCTGCTTAGAAGAACTATAATAATGCCTTACAACCCACAAATGCCACATTATTGCTCTGCTGTGTTGGCAGTCCTAATTGACCCCATACCATTTATGGAACTAACCACAGTACCTACAACTCCAGCTGGTAACTGGAGTCTCTTTCTTATAGACTCTTAGATTTTAATATGTGTGGGAGCCCACATGTGACTCAGTTTCCATCTGGAGTCAATTCTGACTTGAATTTGAGTTCAAGCGTGCCTGCTCTGCCTGCATCCTTGACAGCTGTGAGAAAGTTCTGACGAAGCCCACGGGAAAGAGCAATTTGAGAAAAGAGAAAGAACATATTATCTACTAAGACACAAACTTGGTGAATGCCAGCCAAGACAGAAGTAGAAACAGTTTGCTCAAGGACAGGGATAGTCCTGTGGTTAGATACTGACTGTCTCTGCTGTGCTTCATTCTGTTTTTTTTTTTTTTTTTTTTTTTTTCCGAGACAGGGTTTTTCTCTGTAGCTTTGGATCCTGTCCTGGAACTAGCTCTTGTAGACCAGGCTTGCTTCGAACTCACAGAGATCCGCCCGCCTCTGCCTCCCTAGTGCTGGGATTAAAGGCGTGTGCCACCGTCGCCTGGCTTGTTCTGTTTTTATATATGCACAGGCTCTGAGATAAACTCACGGCTGGTTCGTATTCACCAATAGACTCCCGGATCTATTCTGCGTTTTCTATCTCAGTTTCTTACAACCTTGCGCCTGCTTCCAGATACCCAACCCAACTTTGTTGGAGCAGGCTTCAACATATGTACTTTCTCAGTTTGACCTTTCTCCCTTTAACCAGGTTCTAATCATTCAATTCTGTATCTTCATGTAGTATTTTACTATATTCCCCGTTTTGGAAGCAATGAAAAAGAAAGGTCACTTAGCTAACAGGTACTGTGGATGTCATGATGACTGGATGACTTCCGATAGGACATCCTAGTAAGGTGTATTCTATTCCTTTAAAACACTTGTCAAGTGAGAGAAGGCCACGTTCACACAGGATGTAAATGTTTAACAGTACAAGTGCTGTGTTTCAGTTCTGGGGACCAGTCACCCTGGCACCACAGTTAAGTAGTTTTATGAAAAGTACATCAAAAAATAGACTAACAGTAACTCCTCCTGAGTTGCTTGCTATGAATTATTTATGTCAATGTAACTCAAAACAAAGGCTCACTGGTGGGTAGTTTGGGAGACAAAGCAATATATTTTCTCAAGGAACATATTTCTAACATAGCTGTCTTTTAAAAGGAAAGCAGACCTTACCTGACATACTAGATTTTTGTTTTTTTCACAATGCTTATTGTTATAACTCTCTCTATTTAATAAATACAGAAATTCAATTTGATTGTAATAATCATTGTGAAGGGAAGTATGTCCTGGTGTAAGATGTACTATGAGTCAAAGATAAATTTGACTGAGCAGTAAAAGCTAGCCAGAAATGTCTTGACTTTTTCTTGTAAGATAAATTACTTATACCCATCGGAAAATCCTGCTTCTAAAAAGGAAATAAGCTTATGCTATGTTAGCTTGAGCCCCTTTTCTTATTTGTCACCAGGGAAACATGGACTAAGGAGCTGGCACTTGGTGTGGGTGGTGGATTACTGCACATGGCTTCTAGAGGGAACTAATGTGGTTGGCTTTACATCCAGGGTAGTTGAGATAAACCCCACTATTTTCATTTTTTCAAGAAAATAAATATGCAAATGGATGGGTGCAGATCAGCAACGGTTCACAGAAATCCACTAAAACCATCTACTTTGAAGTAAAAATTCGAAGAAGCATCCTTCCCCAAGACTGAGGACAGAGGGGCAGTCTAGCAGCTGCTGCTGTTTTCTGGCTCAAGTAAATAAGATTATTTTCTCTTGTTCAGTGCCTTTTATAAAAGAATGCTTTAATCAGCTGAAATGCTCTATTAGGGAGGTTAGGCTAGGAAGAGTGTAAATCATGACTATTTAAATTAGTTTAGGGACCATCCACCTCTAGCCCTGACGACTGAGGGTGTGAAGAAGATGCCTGTAACTAAGTATACTATGGGTCAAAGCATATCATTAGGGTACTGCAAACAAACAGACAGAATAAAACAAAAATAAACAAAAACCCAGGGGAAAAAAGAGAGTAATTTTTATGTCGGAGTTATCATCTAAAGAGGATTTCTCTGCTGAGTCTTAGGATCTGGGGAACATATTGTAAAGAAAGTTCTAGGCCAACGAAGTTGCTTAAACAAGTGCACAGAAGTGGAAAAGTCAAGGAAAGACCTTAATCTTGTTCAGTTGTAGCCATGGTATATTTGTGATCAGATCTCCTTTTAGCATTTATAGCCCAGTGTTTCCAGCCATATAAATCTGTTCTTAGATTTAAGAAACATTTGAGGAATATAAAAATGTTTGGAGAAGTCCCAAAAGATAAACTTCTTTTGTAAACTCAGAAATGAGGATGTGTATGTACATAGTATAAAAGAACGAATGAATCACAAATTAAATTCCCTCTCTTACCCCAAGATCCCGGGAATTGTCCACATGAACAGATACATAACGGGCATTAATTCCTTTTACACAGTTGATAGTGATGTTCTTAGTTTTGTTTTTATCTTCATCTCCTGATTCCCAAAAGGTTTCTGTGGAGCCATCTGTCAAACTGCCAATCATGGCAGGTCGACTTGATGTTTTTATGTCAACAATGCTGGTCAAGTCCTTTAAGCACATAACTACACATAACTCCTAACAGAAAGAAATGTAAACATTCACAATATTAAAAATCTTTCATGACTTAAAAACAAGCATTCAGTAGTAAATAATGTAATCAAATGGTGTATGAATCATTTACTACATTCCCCAATGTTAACTATTAGAAGAGACACACGAGTGACTGACCTGGCTCATGGCTTCAAAGCCAGACTGTATGCTGATACTGAAACTCTCCTCACTGTCCCCATCGTCGGACTTAGACAGAATATTGTTAATGTGATGGAAGACATTGCTCTGGTGGAGGAACTGATGATCTGACTGCTTGAACTTGAGGCTCCAGCATCTAAAACGTATAAATAATATACAAAATAATTATTTTCTAGGAATATCTAAAAGTTCTCAAAGAGACTATTTCACTTCGCATTAACTATATCAAGAAAAATGTACATGCTTTAGTAAAAAAATAACATTGAAATTTTCAGAGAATAAAATCATGGAAACTTTCTGTTTGAGAAATAAAGGTAAGTTCTAAAGAAAATCTATTTTAAATATTTTTAAAAAAGGGCTATGGAGGTTAAGGCCACACAAGCAGAAATGAGTCTCCTGTGAAGATCAGCACTATACCACTATAGCAGCTTTTGCAATGTTATCTGGGTGGTAATTCTATAACAATTACTGGGTATAACACTTCTTACACTTCAAAACTCTTATGAGGATGATCAAAAAACAAAAACAAAAACAAAACCCACCCCAAATCAAACCTGCTTTCTACTGGCCTTATCATTAGGCATATGAGAAACCCAATCTTTCCATCAGCTTATTTGCTATATATATATCATGGAGCATTTATTTATGTCTACAGTCCACTGAATCAATATAAAATAACAATTTAATGCCAAATTCTCAACACATTTCAAATTAAAATTATGTGTTATTACTTAAGGTGGTTTTAACTGGCCTCACATACTAGAATCTAGAATCTACTTTCAAGCCCCATGGCCCCTGATTTGTTTTGGTTTCTGAGATTTCATTTATATTTTTTCTTTTGGCCCCAGTGAAATAAAAGAAAGAGAAAGGAGAGCAGGATGGTTACAGCATCATTTGGGGTTACTAAGAAGGGCAAATAGATACCAGCTAGAAAGAAAAAAGGTTATAACTTGAGATAAGCTGAGGAGAACCGCTATTTCCATTCTTTGCATCATACCGTAATTAAAGAATTTTTTCAAGTATTTAATACTTTGCATATTCCATAAAATCTTTTTTGTATTAAAATATTTTTGGTGCAAAATTACCTTAAGGCCATCTGCTGCAATGAACTGCCACTGGGGAGGGACATCATGAGATCAGAGATGGTCTGAAGTAAACGGTGAAATGTATGTGGCAAAGGGTGTGCAGCTTCACCGGCAATTACTATATCTGAGAGTGGATGTTCACACACTCTTGTATCCTTCTCCTAAATTATAAATGGAAAATGAGCTTATCAGCTTGTATGCTGGAAAGAACAATTTTTATAAAGAAAGATATAAACATAAGTTCTATGATTGTATTTGTAACGTTTCTAGAGAAAATTGATAAGGTAAGTTACAAGTAATATTATCAAACAAATGAACATTCCATACACACATCAACTATAGTATCTTTGCATATTATTAGAAGATTTAATCCATCTGTGTATGCATGTTTCTATATGTGTATATGTATGTATTTGTACATGAATGTATTTTGTGTATATGTTTATCTATTAAAATGTCTAGAAGTTTGGGTACTCCTAGTTCACAGGACTTTTTATGTGCACTACACACTAACAGACAATTTGCAACAGAGATCATGACTTATTATCTATGTGCACAACATACAGTATTCTGGTAGACTGTATTCTCGTGAATGAAAATAGCACAGTTTATTTATCTGTCTATATCAGAATAATCATTTCGCTTTCTTTCTTTCTTTCTTTCTTTCTTTCTTTCTTTCTTTCTTTCTTTCTTTCTTTCTTTCTTTCTTTCTTGTTTGTTTCCTTCCTTTCTTTTAAACAATCTCTGTAATGAGTCACATATTCACATAGGAAAGCTCACAGAAGTATAATTACTAATTTTTAACGTGAGTTTATACAAGTTTTGCCAAATTTTTCTCCAAGAGGTGGTTACCACACAGTGAACATGAATTCACTTGTTTCTTTATTCTGTTGCTAATGAGTACTTAATCAAATTTTTTGAACTAAGTCAACAAGCTAAGTAAAATACAGACATGCTTTTGCTACTTTGTATGTCTATTTAAGTAAGAACATCATACAAGTTCTAAGTTCCATTATCTTCTTCTAAAGCATTCATGTTTTATTTTCCAGCAGCCCACCTAGACTGTGTCAAGGCATGGCATTCAACCTAGGTAAACCGGTTATTTTCATCTTTGCTTTACATTTGGACACTGACTGTCCTGCTAAAGTGTGTTCCCTATTTTTGGGGCACCACACTCATCCTGCTTGCTGCTAGGCTAGAATGGGAATCTTTCCAGCTTTAGGTTCCTATAATATAGTGATGCTGTTTGTAATACTGCAGTAATATACATCTTCTTGATTGTTTTGTAATAATGACAGTCGATGAGAAACCATCTTAGTCAGCATCTTTGCCAGACAGAAAACTTTCACCAAGTATGATGAACACTTTGCTCATACTATCATTGTACTGCTTTTTTTTTTTTTTGAGGTCAAATAATGTCAATGATTTCATGTAAAACATACTATTCCACCAGAAAACATACTCCTTGGTTCTATAAAAACAAGGAGTTATGGTCATAGACCCATGCACATATGGGAGGTGCTAATTGGACTCTGGTTGTTATTAAGAACAACAGCAAAGAGGGCATAAAGCAGGAAGGGAGGTGGAGGGTGGCGCTGGAGGTAGTTGGAAGGAAGCAGTGGGAGATGGATAAGGTCAATATACATTATATAAATGTATAAAACTTCTAAAGAATAAAATATATAATTAAAAAAGGAAAATATGGAATGAAAAAGAACAAAGACTCACTTGCTCTGTGTTTTCTTTATTTGTTTTATTTTCTTCATCCTCGTCTTCCTCCGATTCCACTGGAGAAGGAGTCAGTGCTGCCACAAAGTGCCAGAGAATATCATGCAGAGAAGTTGTCTGGATGACGTTGCAGAGGAGCCAGTTGAATGCCTGAGTAAACCGATGGACAAGATAGAGGGAAATGTGAGATAAAATGCAGGTTTATTATCATTATTATTGAGATAAGCATGCTAGAAAATTTGGCTCTCATTTTTCTGAAAACACACTAAATGTGAAATAGTCATTTCTGGTCTTAATAACCAAAAAGCAACAAGAAAATACTATTTACAAAATACAATAAAAATTCTTTATAATATTAATTTATTTTGTTCAAGGCATTTTTTCTTTTTTTTTTAATATTTATTTATTTATTATGTATACAATATTCGGTCTGTGTGTATGTCTGCAGGCCAGAAGAGGGCACCAGACCTCATTACAGATGGTTGTGAGCCACCATGTGGTTGCTGGGAATCGAACTCAGGACCTTTGGAAGAGCAGGCAATGATCTTAACCACTGAGCCACCTCTCCAGCCCCTCAAGGCATTTTTTCTAACCCACATTTAAAACTACTATAGAATATTTTACAAGTTTTACACAAGCAGCTATTTCCTTAAATATATCATTTCTAACAATAAATGTGAGTATGACAAATTACTATTACATTCATGTTAAAAAGAAGAAACATCATATGTAGGTCTTGGGACCCTGCATCACTATTATTCCATAAAATGGAAGCTTTATAAGCTATTATTGGTAAATTTCTAACGCAAAAGTCCTATTCATTTTCTTTACATGATTATTATCTCATTTCATTCTAGTAAAATGTCCATATTAAATATAAAAAAGGTTTACAAGATAACCTCAGATTCAAGTAATAATGTTGTACAGAAATAAAAATTTGGCATATTAAATATAAAATTATAAATTAATTTTTTCATGAACCTGAAAATTTTATTTGATTGAACACAGTTTTTAAATTAGTCCCATGGCTTGAATTTGATCAATGTGTTTATTGATTAAAACAGTGGCAACATTAAATAGGAATGCTATGTACTTGTGCAAGAAATAAAATAACTCTATTATTGTACTGTACCTCCATAGCAAACACTCGGCAAGCAGACTTCCTCAAGGCCTGCTTCATTGCTATTTCAAGCCCTTCTAGATCATGATGCTGTATAACGAAAGCTAAAACTGGCCACTGGAAATTTCGCTCTCCTTTGGAAAGAGAGCTGTGGGCTGAGATTAGCCGGGAAAGTTCAGGTGATGGATGTCTCAAGAGGGAAGACCCAACTTCTAAAACAGAAAAGAAAATTAGTAATTTTCATAGCTAGTATATAATGAATGTATTAAATATTGAAAATATCTAGCTTATTCGCGTGACAATCCTTTGTTTCTGCACACGACCCAAATCCTAACAACTTCTATTAGTGGTAAGGAAGAAACTCTAACTATGTAATTCTTACTTTCTCAGAGCTATATAATTTCTCAGAAATTATGTTAAACAGGTAGGTTTTGAACCAGGGCCTGAATAAAATTCATGCTTCCTACAGCACTGCAAAAGCTAACTAGCTGTATTTTGCATGAAATCTACATCTCACGTTCATCATTTCCCAAAAGACTGAGCAAAAATGTTTAGTGTTAACTGTCAATTGACCCAATCCAGGAACACCTGGGAAGGGACTCTCAATGGGGGAATGGCCTGGATTAGGCTTCCATGAGGGTATTCCCATATGGTATGTGCTTACTCATAAGTGGATACTAGCTATAAAAAAAAAAAAAGGAATACTGAGCCTATAGTTCATGATCCTAGAGAAGCTAGTAATAAGGTGAACCTTAAGAAAAACATATATAGATCCATCTGAAAAGTTGAAATAGACAAGATGACCTGACAAAAGGGAGAAGGGAGGATGGAAGGGTAAGAGCAGGGAAGAAGGAGAGGGAAGGAGGAGAACTGGAGGGCATAGTATGGTTGAGATGGAGGAAGGACAGAGATGAGAGCAAGGAAAGAGATATCTTGATTGAGGGAGCCATTATGGGATTAGCAAGAAACCTAGCTCTAGGGAAATTCCCAGGAATCCACAAGGATGACCCCAGCTAAGACCCTAAGCAATAGAGGAGAGGGTTCCAAATTGGCCTTGCCCTGTAGTCAGACTGATGAATATCTTAAATATCACCATAAAACCTTCATCCAGCAACTGATGGAAACAGAGGCAGAGACCCCCATCAGAGCACTGGACTGAGCTCCCAAATGCAGATCAAGAGTGGAAGGACTGAGAATATGAGCAAAGAGGTCAAGACCATGATGGGTTCACCCACTAAAAACAGTCTACCTGAGCTATGGGAGCTCACCAACACCAGCTGGACTGGGAAGGAACATGCATAGGACCAAACTAGTTCCTCTAAATGTGGGTGACAGTTGCATGGCTGGGGTGACTAAGGGGACACTGGCAGTGGCCCCAGGATTTATCTGTACTGCTTGTACTGTCTTTTTGGGATCCCATTCTTTTTGGATGGATACCCCGCTCAGCCTAGATATATAGTAGGGAGGGTCTTGGACCTTCCACAAAGCAATGTGCCTTACCCTATATGAGGATTGGATGGGGGTGGGATGGGGGAATATGTGGAAGGAATGGGAGGAGGGGAAGGAGTGGGAACTTGGATTAGTATGTATAATGAAAAATTCTTTTTTAAAAAATAAAATAAAAAAAATTTTCCTTAAGTGGCTTAATTTCCATGGAAAGGCCTACACTGAATGTGAGCAGAACCATTTATTTGGCCAGGCCCAGGGCTGAAAGAAAAGACAAGAGAGAAAGCTGAACACCAGCATTCACAGATTAATCCACTGCTCTTTGTTCTTGACTGTGGAAATAATGTGACTAGCCCGATCAACCGATAAATAAAAAGCACCTTTCTCCCTTAAGGGGCTCTGTCAAGCTATTTTATCATAGCAACAGGAACTAAAACTAAAGCAGTCTCTCATTACAAACCTGAAGATATTTATTGAATAAGCCTACAAATTGTTTCACTGTACTCAATAATATTTTTTTCTGGTGACCTTTAATATTAAAATACATAAGCCAGTATGGTAACATGTTCCTTCAATCCATGCACTTGAAAAGCTGAGACAAGAGAGTTGCAAGTTTGAAGCAAGCCTCTGCAATATAGTAAGTATCTAAAAATAAAATGAAAAAATTTCTTATAAACTACAATTACTCTGGATTACATAAAGTAAGAAACCCATAAAGAGTTATTCATATCTCTGAAGTTTTCTATCTATTCAGTGCAATGGTGCCTGGAAGCGTCATGTGCTTCTGTGGATTGTGAGAAATAACCGAATGTTGAAGCACATTTGGACCTGCTAGTTCACAAAGGCTGGTGGATGGGATGATGACAGCGATATGTGTATGTGGGTTAGATACCTAGTAAGTAAAAATTTAAAATTCAATATATTGAATAAAAATTGACTGATCTAAATATTTATTCTCACTGAGATACAAAATGTAGGTGTATTTATGACTGGGTAAGATAAAAGTACAGTCTGTCACAAACTAAAAACCAATACACTGCTTTCCCCTTAGGCACTACATTTTAAAAATTATCTGCAGAGAAAAGGTTTTGACAGCCTGATCTCTCAAGCTCTTTTCTATTTTTATATCTACCAGTATCTCCACTGTTAACTCTTCTTCTAGGGATGGCTTTAACTCGTGCAGGTAAAATGGAATGCTGCTTGTCATACTCAGAAGCGACAACCGAGTATGACCGCTGGAAGACGGTCCTCTTAGCCAGGTCAGTGTCGGTTATGGGGCTGGTCTCCAAGCTGCAGACAGAGGAGAGCACGGAGTAAGGGAAGTGCGATGATGCTTACTTTATAACAGTGGTCAGACACTGAAAGTCCATGTGGGCTCCGCAAGCATAGAATACATGTGGTACACAGACATACATCCAGGCAAACACTCACACATAGAATAAAATAAAATCTCATAAGAAGGAATGTAATCTTTTCTAACAATGTGACATTTTGACTGATGCCAGAACTGTATCTTAAAACTTACATTTTTCTTAAATCCTTTGCATTTTAAGCGAAAAAGAAAAGGTATCAAAGGTCCTGACTTCTTGGCTTTTTTTTTTTTTTTTTTGGTTTGTCGAGACAGGGTTTCTCTGTAGCTTTGGAGCCTGTCCTGGAACTAGCTCTTGTAGACCAGGCTGGTCCCGAACTCACAGAGATCCGCCTGCCTCTGTCTCCCGAGTGCTGGGATTAAAGGCGTGAGCTACCACCGCCCGGCGACTTCTTTGCTTTTAAAAGATTATTTTATTTTATTTTATTTTATATGAATATTTTGCCTGCATGTATATACATACATCATGTGTATGCTTTTCATCTATAGAGGCCAGAAGTGAGTGGGAGATCTACTAGCACTGGAGCTACAGACAGTTGTGAGCTACACTGTGGGTGCTGGGAACTGGATCTGGTTCTCTGCAAGAGCAGCCAGTGCTCTTAACAGTTGAGCCACCTCCCCAGCCTCCTAACTTAAAATTCAGTGTTTGAAGATATTCAAGGGGAAAAAAACCAGGCAGGAATAATACTAAATACAGCAAATACAGAGAAATGATATATAAAGTAAACATAAATAAAATGAACCTTTATTCATTATTTGGATACTTGATTATTCTGATAGGTTTTACACTCTTGGGGAGGCATGCTGTCAAAAGTCCATATGGCTATACCAGAGTGTAATAAAAGGTGAGAGTTATACTTATCTGTGGGCATAAGAATAAGTCTTTAGAATACAGTTAGAAAATATACTGGTTTAGAAAAGGGGGTTCTCCTGCAGGACCCATGATCTCTTCAGTCACAGGTAGTTGGGTAGTTTTACAGTACCAGCATGAATACCCTCGTACTGAGCAGGCTTTGAGACAATTAGACAGCTGTGGGTTACCTCCAAGGCTATCAGTGGCTGCTGGGAGAGGGAAACAGTCTTTTCAAGGTTTGACCTTTCCAAGATTTAACTTTCATGGATCATCCTTAAATATATATACATATAAGTAACACTAAATGGACTCAGACGGGACGTTTATGTATGCATATCTATGTACATACACATATAAAAATGATAAACAATAGTAATTAAAGAAGGGGTGATGAATTTGAGAGGGAGTAGGGGGCAGTGGAGGAACCAGGCAGGGAGAGAGAGTCTTTTAAGCAAGGCTTTCATTAATTATTTGATCTTAGTTTATTAATCATCTTGGGTTTGTAATAGAATCGGATTTAACAACAACAGACTACGGCCACATATGTATTAATGTTATCAAGTTTTTTGTTTTCAATTATGTCTGCTTCAAATATGTGACATTAGATACCCTTCTTGGGTAACATTTTATTTGTTTTAATACTTCAGAAAACATTTAATGTTTTTTCTGATCCAAAAATTATTATAAAAAGTTTGATTTCTACCTAACTTTCCTTTTTTAAGATGATCTGTTTTTCTTGTTCAGATACTTGAAATATTTCTACTTTTGTTGTTTGGTTGTTCTGAGTTTTAGTAATTTAATACCTTTACTCTATTCAAACACCATGGGTTAAATTAATATGTGAGAGTTAGCCAAAAAGAGGCTAGATAAAATGGGCCAGGCAATATTTTAAATAAATACAGTTTCTATGTAATTATTTCGGGTATAAGCTAGCTAGGCGGCAGGAGCTGGGCGGCCGGGACTGCGGCCCGCCTGCGCGTCTTACTACACACTGTGACTGTCACACATTTTTCCTTTATTCATAATGTAACGGTTCTATACATTTCTAACTAACTTCTGAGTTTTAGTAACTTAATACCTTTACTCTATTCAAACACCACACTGTAAATGTCACACATTTTTCTTTTATTCATAATGTAGGGGTTCTATACATTTCTAACTAATTTCTGAGTTTTAGGATAGTGTTGGTTTGACATTTGGTCTGTCATTGTAGCTCCACAATTTATCTTTTAACTTCATCTGGGTTCTTATCTGATTTCCACATTTGAGCTTTGTGTTTTTATTAAATTCATGTCATAATTATCTTTTTCTATTATAAATTACTTAGAGGAATTTTTTTCTTCCTTCAGGTGAATTTTCTTTCAGATTGTTTTATTTATTATATGATCAACCAGTAACTTCATTTCACTAATGTTTCAGTGAGTAAACTTTTGTTTCCCAGCTTCCTCTGATAAAGTAGTGTGGATTTCCTTGGCCTTCTTTCCCAGCCATACTTGATACACATGTTATTCCTCCCAGAGAAAACACAAGGCTTTACTTTACACGGTAAGGCAGAGATTGCTCTGTGGAAGCAGTCCCTGGGACCTTAGCCGCATGCAGCCATGGCCGTAGAGATGGCACATACTGGGCTTTGTAGTTACAAGGTATGACCTTGATTTCTGCCAGAGCTTTGCCTCCTTTCCCTTATTTGCTTTTCTAGAAAACTGGAAGGCTATTTATTTAGCTTTTTAGCAAGTTCTGATTCTTTTCATGGCTAACAACGTAATTTCTAGTAACTTGCATATGTTAGAGCTGGTGAATGTTTATTATTTTATTTGTTAAAGGAAAAAACTAAAAATTACTTGGTATGGAAGATTCTGACACAGCTTTACCTCACTATCTCCACCTAGCAGTTTGTTCTACATTGTTTAGTCCTGGACACGATGTCACTCCACTGAGTCACATCTGTCAGAGTCCTCTCAAAATGGACCAACTGCACTCTGAAGACACTGAAATACTTTCACTCTTTAAAGATATAAAAGGTGAGCTGTTCTCTTGGAGACAACGTCAAGGAAAAAAAAAAAAACCTGAGGAACAATCCACACAGGTGACGGGAAAAATTTCAAGTATTTTTCAATACTGCTTGCCCTAGTATAATTAACAATGTACCTATTAGTTTAGTTTACTGTTATGACTATATAGTACAGAACAATGACATATCTGAGTAAGCATGTTCTCGCTCTTCAGCAACGCTCTTCCTTTCCAATGACAGAGGTTCACATTTGTTGTTCTTGTGAAAAGTAACATGTTCAAAGTTCCTGAAGTTCTGGTGCCATCTAAGCCTACCTTTGTCCATCCAGTTAAGTCACACTGATTTGTTTCACACAAAATAGCTCCTTCATCCATCTTCTTCATGACTGCTGCCAGTGTACTCCAACTCTACACATCTAGCTTCAATTTATTAATACATTATCAGCTTCTTAAATGACACTGTGCTACTCGGGCATTTCTGTCATGTTTTTCCTCTCAAAGTTTCAGTGGTAGTCAAGTTTCTCTGTGCAACATGTTAACCTCAATCCTTCATTTTTCAGGAAACTGTCTGTCTGGCACTAACGATAGAGCTAAATGAGAAGGCACAGTAAACAATGATCCAAGAGGCTTAAGATTCAGGATTCATGCTCTGAGCCATTTCTACCATGGGTCTAAGTGCTGCCTCAAAGTCAACTTTCCCTCCTCTGACTTAATGTATCACTCAAAATTATTGGCTTCGATATAATCTTTTTATTGTATCATTGGTTGATCTTTTCTCTCCCAGTTGTCTGCCTCCCATCAAGAACTCTGTTCATATATGCAGACTTTTTCATCTCTCTAGTAGTTAGCACAGCTGATTCAATGTTCCTCCTGAGACAGAAAGCTGTATAAAAAGACTATAAGAATATTCTTTTATAGTTCAGCCTTTCTTTCACTAAACACTTGTCATTCAGAAAGACAGAACTAAAGTACCTTGGTGGCATAGACTTCATATTGCTCTCTGGCTCTTCAAATACATTGGGACTTGCATCAGGAGTTACTGATATGTATGGGGCAGGGACAGATGTTGAACGCAGATATCTCATTTCATCCTGGAATAGGTTGTCATCTTGATAGCCCACAAAATTTTCATGATGATGCCTGCAGTAAATTAAATCCAAGAATCTAAAGAGTACAATGGCAATATAGATCCTCTGCATTTTAAATCTCCTTTAAAAATGGCAAAGCAGTACATGCAGATCTACAAGTAGGGGGAAATATTAAATAATCACAGAAGCAGACTAGTAGAAATAAAAGTCTAATATTACTTCCTCTGTACCACATACATCCCAAACTCAAATGGAACTCATTTTCTTTTCTTTTGAGAAAATTTCCACCTTTCAGTTCTTGGTGAATGATCCCACTAACTATCCAGGTACTTAGATGAGAATATCTGTGTCAGACCAGGCTTAGGTCTCAAACATCACTAGTCATGCAGGACTATGATAACAAACCTCCTTTTACACCATTCTCTAGTCTCATTTTATATCATCATTGTCATAGTCCAGGCTGATATCATTTTTTGATAGATTGTTAAAACATTTGCTTTCTTGGTAGATATATATGTTCGTCAAATTTGAAAAAACATAACTGTAAGATATTCCTTGGGTAAGGGCGTGTGTATCCATTCCCCAGAGAGCTGAGAATGAAACCTCCTTACATATGCCATGCTGGTACTTTTTTTTCTTCCCATGTTTTATAATTTGATTTCCATTTTAACATTACATTTCTTTATTTATTGTATGTGTGTGTGGAGGGTATGAATACATGCCAAGGTGCATGTGTGAAGGTCAGAAGACAACGTATGTGGTAGTGACAGTTGCTTTACTTCTTCTACCATGTGGATCTAAGACTTTGAACTCTGCTCTTGTTAGGCATGGTGGCAAGCAACTTTATCCACTGAACCATCTCATCAGACCACCTTGATTCATTCTTTTTCAAACCAGAATAAAATATTGTTAACCTAAGATAGCTCAAGATATGTTTGTATGTGGCATGTCTGATACTTTCCTCCACATCTTGAATGTTTCACATTTGCCTTTCCTTTTCAATTTGTCCTATTTTAATGAGTATGAACAATTTTAAAGCCACATAACTTTGCCATAAAAGACAATTTTTAATAGAATGACTGGCAAGCCACAAAAGCAGGCAATATCTAGAACTTCATTTATCAGTGAGTGGGAAAAAAAAATCTAACTTTGGAATCTGAAAGACTACTTTGGAGGGTTAGTATACAACCAAGAAAGTGCATGTTGCACAGTCCAAGTCCAGTGGAGTAGAAGAGTACACCATCAACAAGCATTTCTCCATCTTGAATTAAATCCTTTGTGCAATTTCTGTATTAGTTTCCACATTCCAAACCATTGACTATTTCCCCGTTTAAAATTCTTCCTTCATTGCCTCTGGTTACAGGGGAATCAGCATGAGCTACAGAGTCCCATGTTACCCAGATAACCATTTTGAGCAGTTAAATAGAATGAGCTCTCACTGCAGTCTACTCCGCTAGAAATTGCTTCCCTCCCTCACTTGCCCTACGCATTTCTATTTATCAATCCTGCAAGACTCAGGTAAGCATCTGGCTGATGTAGGGTGCCCCTCTGTCTGCTGTGAATGTGCTTTATTACCACTGAATAATAAAGAAGCTGATTTGGACTATAGCCAGACAAAATAGAGCCTGGTGGGAAATGTAAGCAGAGATACAGGAGAAGGGTGGAGTTTGGTAGACACCATCCAGCTCCCAAGGAACAACATGCGAGAACATCACTGGTAAGTCACAGGTCATGTGGTGATACACAGATGAACACAAATGGGCTAATTTAAATGTAAGCGCTAATTAGTAATAAGCCTGAGCCACTGGCCAAAATTTATAATTAATATTAAGTCTCAGAGTGGTTACTTGGTAACTGGCGGGTGGGAGAGAAACCTCCAGTTACATCTGACCCTCGCTCGGGGAAGTGTTTCATAAGTTGCTTAGGAAGACTCAAGTACTCTTATCAGTTCTCTCAGCATCCTATAATACTCCAATTTAATATACATAAGGTGACACTGTGAAGGTCTGGATGACTCTATCTTCCCACCACTGTTGAGTATAGTCAGGACTTTATCTATTCATTTTAGTGTCCTTGGTACTCAGCTGGGACTTGTTTAAATGTAAATAGAATGAATAAAGAAAAGACTTCTACAGGAAACATCAGTTTCTTTCCTCTTTAGCATTTCTTCCTCACAGACTGAGACTGAAAAAATCCAAGTCTTACTCGCTAGGATATGGTCTGTCCTAACAGTAACAGAACAAACAGACAAATCCAAGTCTTACTCGCTAGGATATGGTCTGTACTAACAGTAACAGAACAAACTGACAAATCCAAGTCTTACTCGCTAGGATATGGTCTGTACTAACAGTAACAGAACAAACTGACAAATCCAAGTCTTACTCGCTAGGATATGGTCCGTCCTAACAGTAACAGAGCAAATGGACAAAGTGCCCACTGGCATAAAAGTACACTCCACTCCCAGTCGTGTAAGCCAGGCCAACAGAGAAAGCAAGTTCTGAATGTTTGTTTCCTGCACACTGTCTGCAGCGCTGTGGGTGTGCAGAACAAGTTTGGACCATTTTATGGTATGATAGTAATCGTCAGAAGCTGTAAATCCAAAGGCAATTACAAACAAAAACAAAGTCTTATTACCTAGCTAATGTCTGCAAGTAGAGACAAGGCATTTTTACAGGAAGGTCCTCAGAAACACCTTCTTTCACAATGGGCAGCTGAGACTGGAATGGCTTTGCAGGATGGTAACACAAGATACTTGGTTCTGCTGCACTGCTCAGGGACAGCAGGAAGAGGGCATTGGCTTTGATCACCTGGTGTGCTTCCATGGTGGGCAAGGCACGAGGAGTCTTTACTTGCATTGGCTTTCTTCTAGACTGTTTGACCTGGCAAAGAAAGAATTGAAGTGACTGTTTCCTGCTTATATTTAAAGAGATAATTTCTTAACTTTTGTTATTGCTAGGGGAAAAAATGAAATGAAAAGATATTTTTAAACAGTGATAGTGATTGCTGAAACAAACAGTAAAAACCCAGCAATGGGGCACTTGTATGGGGAAGCTTTAGCAGAAGTCTCTGCCTTGGTTTGTCACTAGTACGAATGATCTCAAATTTCCAAGAGTCCTATGATATGACTGGGTATAAAGAAAAGACAAGAAACAAAGAATAGCGAGGCAAAAGGGACAAGAAAGAAGATGAAACGTTTCTACATGTGTAGTGCAGGAGACAATAATAAAGAATGACATCACAAACATTTGTCAGCATTTGTCAACAAAGCATTTGTACCCAAGTTATAACTTATTTTTAAATCAAAACCAGTTTACTTAACGAATATTGAATTTGTATTTTATTTTTGTTACACAAGCTGAATTTTAATATCAATGACATTAAATTAAATAATGATGATTATATATTCCTGTAAGTTACATCCATATCATGACATATATAACTTGAATGGAATAAAAAATACCTTCTCCCTTGCAGCAGCCTGCTTTTCACGGAGGTATTTTTCTCTACAGCGATCACATACGAGGTACCAAGTGCTTCCTCCCATTCCCCCATCACCACAGTTACCAGCCCAGCCTCCACAAAAATGCCCAATGCTATTGTACCCTTGTCCACCAGCGTATCGGCCACAACCTTGAAACAAACATAAGACATACATTTAACATTCTGAATGTAATCCTTACTTCTTATATGCCAACAATAGATGCATATTTCCAAAGTAAGCAAGTTCCTGAAGCAATTTTGTAATTTTTAAAAAAGCTAGTACTTTAGAAAAAGCAGCATGCTTGATTTAAAAAAAAATCTATCAATTAAAAGATGCTCAAAATGTTTGAGATATTCTAGTTTTGGATGAGCACATTAAAGAAACAGGGAATATGAGTACCTATAGACTTATTTAGGGATATCAATAAAATATACACACATAAAAGACTGAGATGTTTCAGAAATCAAGTATGTGTAATACTATATGTGAAAAGGAAAGAAAATATTGATACTTGAAGTAATTTTTAGGATATTAATATTTGAAAATATTTATCTAACATCCAGCCCTCTGATAAAACTAATAACACCTATATAGGAAAATCTCCCATAGCAATCTGTATAATCCATTTAACTGACAACTTTAAAACAGGGTTTTAAATTAGACCTTCTGATTTAGAAGGGATGGAGGTGTGCCCTCTTGTTTAGACATGTCATTGTGTAAAACCATCATGTCATACTTTGGGTAACACATAAAATTCTTAAATTTCAAAATTTGCTACACTTCAATGAAATAATATTAAATTTCTTGATCACAGTATTATGAGAATTTCTCCTTAAACAAACTATTCATGGCAGTCCATGATGTAAGATTCTATGATTTTGGGCAACTGTTTCCCTATACTTTGATATAATTCAGAGGACAGTTTGGATGAGAGTGGTCTAGGTTACTGAAACTAGAGCACACACACACAACTACATTTCTTACCTGGGTGCGCTTGTCTCATGTGATAGGTCACGGGGTATGGATGTGACTCTCCACACAGCTCACAGATAGTATCTTTTTCTGGTCCTCCTACTGCCAGCTGGGCCATTTCACCAAACAAATTGCCCCTTGGCCGAATTTCTGTCTTTTCTTTTTTCTTTTTTTCCTTTTTAGTTTTCTTATTCTCTTTCTCACACTCTTTCTTTTTAAGGACTGCACAGGAACCTGGACTTGGAAAAATCATATTCTGGGAAGCAGCTTTGATTGTAGCCAAAGAGATATCTTCCCAGAAAGCCACTAAATGCTGTAACGTTAAGGGAAGCGGAGACTTAGACTTCATTGTATGGTGCATAGACATTTCAAAAGTGGCTTCGGATTTTCCATCCTCACATTTTTCATGTAGAGGTGGTTCCTTAAGCATTGATAAGACTTTATTTTTGTTGATACTACCCATCTTAGATATATCTGGTCCATGAGGTGCAATGTTAAACATATTTAGAGCAGATGATATTTCCAAAGAATGTCTATTTTTTAACTTTATTTCCTTTTCCTCTGTGGGTGGCTGGTTACTCAAACTGCTTCTTATAGGAGCATGTTCTTTGGAAAGTTCGGGATTGAATTTCAGGAAGGAAGAGCAAGCCATTGCATCATGTACTATGCCTTCATGCCACAGAAAAGAGGCGAAGACGGCCCTGGCACACTCAGCCACAGATGGAGACATGGCTTGCTTGGCTGGCTCTAGAGATTTGGCCCCATCTCCTTTGAAAAGGAAATTAGATTTTTCTTTTTTGGGCCTGGTGTGTCTATTAGCACATTTCCGACTGACCTTGGGTGATGCTCTCATTTCCTGTTCATCTTTCAGGGGTGCTTTTCCTATGCTGAAGTGCACTTTATTTGAACTTTCATCCACATTCTTAAATTCACTGCTTTCATCACAACTGCTGTCTGGGGCGCTGTTTGTTTTTAAAGTACTTGAAGTACAGACTTCAACTACTTCACTGTGGAGGTTTTCCTGTACCACATGGGGAGAAGGGGCTCTGTTTTCAGACCCAGGGGAGTCTTTTGGATCCTTTGGTACTGGTTTTGGTTTTGGTGATGTGGATCGTCCCCTTAATGGTTCTGTGAGGGGCATTTTCTTCTTCCGGAGGGTATCTGGATCAAGCGTATAGGAGTCTGACTTGGAACGTTCCCGAGGAGGGTCCAGCTTTGTCTTAGCAGGAGCTGTGCTTTTCTGAGGTAGATTTTTATCCTGTGGTGAAGAGGAGCGCGGAGAAGCAGCACCAGATGGGCTAGACCTGTTAGCTGAGATAGTCTTTGGCTTAGGAGAGGATGACCTAGACCCTGGTCCTGGGGATTCAGATCTGAAGCTAGAAGACATCCTCCCATCAGACTTCAGTGTCTGCAAGGTGTTATGGTTAGGGGACAGTGACCTACTATGGGAATCTGACCTCAACTTTGCAGCATCAGATTTTAACATAAGGGATTCACTAGCAGATAAACTTTCTGTCCCCCTTGGCTTCTTCTGATCAGCAGTAGTCCGGCTCACGCGCCCATCAGGTTTAATAGATCTGCTGTGTTTAGAGGGCAGCTCTGATTTTCCTGATGTAGAGGCTGGTCTTGAAGATGTTGAGACAGTTCCTCTATCACCTGTATGATCCATTTCACAGTGAAACTTGTTAGTAAAATGCAACTTAATGATAATTTAGCCACTAAATACTAAAATAAAAACAACTACAAAATCTACATTACTTATCATATACAAAACATGTTAAGAATAAAATAAGAAATATATTTCATAATAAAATTTATACAATATCATGACACACACAATACAATATATGTATGTTTTTAGATGCAAAACAGATTGAATAAGGAGTACCTATTCCCCCAGATGAACTATTAGTGATGTATACAATCCACAGTCCTTTTATAACTAATTATAATTTAAATTCATCAAGAAACGAGAAAGAGAAAAACCACTTTAAAAACTAAAAAAAATATTCTTCATATGAAATAATCAAGTTCAGATATTCAGGAGAGTGAAACTTGGCATACTTTAATGATATAGGTGTGGGATAATGCTCTTGTACACTGTAAATATTTGACACTTGTATTGGTTTAATAAAATGCTGACTGGTCAGTAGCCAGGCAGGAAGTATATGTGGGGAAACCAGACTAGGAGAATTCTGGGAAGAGGAAAGGCTCAGTCTGTAATCATCAGCCAGATGCAGAGGAAGCAAGATGAGAATGCCCCACTGAGTAAGGTGACAAGCCACATGGCAAAACATAGATAAGAATTATGGGTTAATTTAAGTTGGAAGCGCTAGTTAATAACGAGCCTGAGCTAATAGACCAACCAGCTTATAATTAATATAAACATCTGTGTGTTTTGTTGGGACTGAATGGCTGCAGAACTGTGTAGGATAGAAGTTTCTGTCTATACATAGGTCTCATTGAACAAAGAAACTTCATTTCTTTATAATATTCAATTGTAAAACAAATACAGTTAGTCTAGTAAAGAGCTTGTAGGGGAGACATCTTAATTTAATGTTTTGATTAGAATGGCACAGTAAAGAATTAAACCCTAAAGCTATTGTGTGTTCCCATGGAAGTCCAGTGCTTTGTTACTTATAAACAGTTCCATTTTAAGATCTCAGTAAGCTTACTGGAGCTGAAGGCCCTGCACATAAAAGAAACCATAGGATCTTCACAGTGATTACTACAAGTCTGAACTGGGCTCTTCACATCTAGAGAAAACAGAGAGACAAATCTTGTTCTAAGGCAAATTGCTAGATAGATCTACATGGCCACCTTTGGTTTGGGTAGCCTGGCCTTCCCGCAACTTTTCTTTCCTGCAAACTATGCTTCCCTTTGAAGCAACAGTCAGGCTTTGGCCCTAGCTGCTGGTTCGGCTTAATATTACTTTTCCTCCTTAACACAAACAACAGCAAAACCACTGTTGTTTATAGTGCAAAAACTGCCTTAGAAGAAAAACAATCTGATCCAAGTGATTCAAGTGTTATGAGGAAACAAAAATGGCTAGATACAATCACATTTTTTTTTTAGGAAAGAGGTTCTAGGAAACTGAGTTTGCTACCTGGGACTAAATGCAGCCTCTTCTCCTTTACCCAGAAGAGGGATGTGAGTAAGTGTCGGTAATGTGGGAAAGTGTGGTCACACGGGAGCCACCTGCATGTCAGAGCAGGGTCTGATAGAGAATTTGTCTCCTCCTGGAAAGTCAGCCAGGACAGGTCTGTGTCTTTTGTCCTTCAGGGATCTAGGGCTAAGGTCTTAGAATATGGTATTGGTTCAACCAGTTGGTTGGATAAACAATATATACTCATTTTCTTGACTTTTTTTCTTCTACTATTCCAACACATTCTGACTCTCTGAGGATCTACTCTTATCAATTATGGAGAGGTGACAGGAGTCACTGTGTAAGTTTAGAATCAATATGAAAATTCCTGTAGTGAAATGAGTGGGTGTAACAGCCATGGAGTGAACAGTGCTGCATTGGACATTTGCTTCAGTTGCAACATCCACTATTTAGCAAACAATTCTAGCTCTGTGAAAGAATACAGGTATTTTGAACACTATTGTAATGCTTTACTATTCCATTATGAATTTTCTTTCTTAAACATGGAAGGTAGTCTCTCTCTTTCTTCCTCCCTCCTTTGTTTTGGTGTTGGCCCTTTGTATTCATTTTACTATGTTTTCAAACTACATTTTGAGATTAGAATACCTTTGTAAATAGAAATCACAAAAACAGAAAGTATCAATGATAACTGGGAGAACAAGGTAACCAGGTGAACGTTTGACAAGCAAGGGCTCCCACAGTCTTCCAAGGTGCTCCAAGAGGCTGCTGTTCCTTCCTGATCTAACAATAGTGTAAAGCGAGTTTTATAAGCAAACACATTGTGTTTGGTAGAATTAACATCAGCCTAACATCCTAGCTGATTTCAAGTTTTCTATGTTTGGGTTATTGGGGCTTTTTTGTTGTTGTTGTTATTTTTCAACTAAGAGTTGGAAGTTTTAAGATCACCCATATTGCACTTAATTTAGAGAATCAAGATAAATAAGTACTACATCTTATATTTTAAAACCTTATTTCCAAAATTAAATTTTTAATTGAATTTTCTAATTCAGAGTAAATACCAACTTATTTTAGGATTCCTATTTAATTAGAAGGGCTCTGGCAACCTTAACCACAGATGCTCTAGGTGCGTCCAAAGGGCTGACTCACATGGTATGGTGAGTACATCTATCCAGGAGTACAAGGATGCACAGTGCTGGGACTGCTCTACAATGCACACACACACTGTAGTGGGCTATAACAATACAATCTGTCAAGTGTTGGGAACATCACTTCTCCTGGATGTGCATATGTTATAGTGAGAGGGTTAGAAACCACAATCATCTATATGTTCTACTTCTGTGTCTCTAGTAGAGGTTACATTTTCTTAAGATCTGTAAGTAACAACATTTAAGAATCTGTTGGAATTCAAGTATATAAGTAATGGCAGGGAATTTCGTTCTAAGATGTATTTATCAAATCATAACTAAATCCTTGAGGACATATGTCTTCAAAACATGTAAAAATATTATTTTCAAAAGAATGACAAGAGCAGTAGATGTGTAGCCTAATCTGTTTACAGTCCTCATAGAACTTTCAAATAATTTTATAGCATGTATTAAGCATTACTAAAAATTACCATGTGGATGTCCCCAAATAACAATAAAAATAAATATTTCGTTAAAATTATTGAACCACATGTACTTTCAGATGTAGAACATAATTTGGCTTAATAATTATATTTACATTATGAAATTTAAGTAGCAAGCAAAAATTCTAACCTCTAAGGAATCATTAAGAAGAATGGGCTATAAAAAGTATGTGGAGTCAAATAAATTAAATATTACTGAACATGTTAAATAGAAAGGATTTATTCACTAAATCATTAACATGATTTTCTTAGACAAATTTGTCAGGGTATATGATACCATACTTGAACACAAAGAATATAACACAAAGAATACTATATTGTAATATGATATGTCACAACATGTTGCATATATTTGGTTATATAACCTAATATGGTAAATAATATAGCATCTATGGATATGTTTTATAATCCTATTAACTGTACTTTATATTTACTATTTATATGTTTACTTTTTTCTTAAAAATTTTTGTTTCACACTTATTCATCTGTGTGTTTGTGTCTGCTTGTGTTTGGGTGTCAAAAGACAATTTGTGGGACTTGGTTCTGTCCTTCCATTATGTGGGATCCAGGGATGGAACACAGGCTGCCACACTTGGCAGTAAGTGGTCTTACCTTTAATTAAAGATCACTTTGTGGTAATCATTAGAGTAAACATTTGTAGTACTCTAAGGAACCAAATGGACATTTTCAAATATTTTGAAAATGTATCTATTAGTCATTTAATATTTCTAAATTTAAAATATTAAAAGTAAGTCACTATAAAAACACTGTAAAGAATTCATGGTATAAAGGGTGTAGTGCATATACACACATGTGCATATATGTTACTCCTTAATAATCAAATTTTAAAAGGGGTTTTAACTTAATTTTCAAAATATTTCTATAAAAACTAGAATGGTATAATGTAGTCAGGCCACATACAGTAACACAAGTTTAAGATCAAGCTTTGTATATGTGATACTTTATTTATCCACATGCTTTATAATTCACACATACCATCTTGTGGCAATTCTTTTCATATTCCTATTTAACAAGACCTTACAAAAGCTTAGTGTTTAAAGACTAACAAGAATGATATCTGTAACCGCAAATATGATAAACATGCATCACAGGATAACTTATAATATAATATGACTAGGTACATCATAAATAACTTCAAACACATAAAATTCTAAATAAAATGATAAACTTTAATTTAAAAAATGGAATGGGATGAAGATGACTAAGCTGAGATGAAACTTTCTAGGAATGGCCCAGATTCACAGATGCGTGCATACCCACCCTTGAGTTTGTGAGACAGAGATGAGAGAGCAGAGGCAGGCCCAGCTACACCAAAATTTTTGTAAATGCGCTCACGAGAAGCAAGGTTGCGAGATGGAGATTCTACAGTGGAAAACATTGGCAAAGAAGCAGCACAGATTCAATGGAAAAAAAACTTAACAGAGAACACAAGCAAAAACAAAGCATTTCAAACGGTCTGCAGTTATACACTTACTTAAAACTATTCTAAGATTTCCAAATGTTTATATAAAGCTTAGATTTCAAACAAAGGTCAAATTAATGTGTTTAGATGAACTGTATGTATAGTATATCCAAATGTGTTATTAGTAAGGCTTATAGATCTCTTAGATCAAATTTGAGCATTTCTATTTAGACTAGTAATGCTTTAGTTTCTTAAGTTTCTGGGCTTGTTTACCTGTAAATAAGGGTTTATACATAGAAATAATGGTGGTAGAGAAAGAAATGTTATTTGTAGTTTAACTGTTGCCTTCTGGT